>SGPL01000039.1:0-20208 GCA_004802705.1 Bondarzewia mesenterica | reverse complement strand
CACTGCNNGNNNCTCNGATNTGCNNNNGGACTGCTCNCATNNGNCTNCAGNTNCAATCCTGTGCAGGATCTCATCACAGGACATGCAGCACGCGAGGGGACAGGTGGAAAGCTTGGGAAGGCTCACCTCGGGTAATTTGATGATATGACCCTCCGGCCTACAAAAGCTGAATCTGTCACGACCTGCGGCGTATCTTGCTATTTGACAGGATGTTTGGGAGCCATATACACTGGGCATGGCCGCGGTTCATTGAGGAGATCACGCCGTGCTTGCTCGATGCGACGTTTGTGCCGCCGAGGAGCTTGGTGGGGAACGACAACAGTATGTTTTTTGTAAAGACTGCTATGCGAAACCTGCTGCTTACGAACCGTATGTGCAGGCGAGTGCGGGACATTTTGGGAAGCTTGTTATATTGGGCCGAGTGCAGCACTGCATGAAGTCGGATATGCCTTCGGACTGCCTCATCAGCCTTCAGGTGCGTGCATTCCAACTTGTCCTTTTCATATGTGTGCTCAAAGACGCTGTAGGGATCATGAGCCGCGGGTACGTTGAGTGGAACAGGAGCTTCGTCGCCAAAGGTAATGTCTCCATTTCTGCATACATACCGCGTGCACTGACCATCGTAAAAAATGATGTACTAGAGAGCTACTGTGTCAGCCGGAATAGCCCAGCACATCCCTCGGTTCCTCTAGAAACTTCAAACCACTGGCATCTCGCCGACAAGCTGCATCTCGCATCACACCCAATGTTTGCCTTACCAGGTGACGTTCCCCGCACGTGTGACAAAGCGCCGATCTCGACGCAACCGATGCGCGATCGCATCGTCGTGAAGAGCGAGAATGGCATCGCACACCTGTGCTGGATGAGAGATGGCAAGGCCGTGCGAGAGCATGATATAAGGTCCGAAGAACTGCTGGAGCGTGCTTTTGCTCAGCGACGCGAATAGCGAGTTGGGGCAGGGTGAGAAGAAGAACGGGGTTGGCAAGTTGGGACTGACAATCACGGCGTGCGACGGTGCGCAGAAGACGATCGCTGACTTCTGGGAGTACGCGACGGAGGCTCTGGTTGTGCTGCCAGGATTTGACTTTGTCGTGAAGAAGAAAAGTGTGGTGAACGGAGGGCCCGAGGGCCAGTGGGGTGTCTGGCGATGGGCTGTGTTGCTCACGAAGCTGAACAAGGACGGAAAGGGTGCGCACATTCCTTTCTCTATCTAGTGTTGATGGGACAGGTAATCAATATTTCTTGTAGTGATACGCGCTGACAAACTGCAGATTCAGCGCGATTTGTGGTTCGACGGGATGTACGTCCATTATGAAGATGAAACGCAAGTCGTGGCTGGTGCGAAGAGGCATGCGAGGGGAAATCCGAAGAGGTTGGGCGGTGAAACGACATGATTGAACATGGACAAAGATGTCAAGATCCAGAGCTTGAGAATTAAATCGGGTGAATATGGGTTCGTGAATGAGGTGCAGTTCATCGCGAAGGAGGATGCAGGAGCAGCGAGAAAGGGAATGGAGGAGCTGGTACCGGATTATGGAGAGAAAATCAGTGAGTCATTCATCCAACACAATCAACAATTCACGCGCTCATAAACTGGGCATTCACAGTTGGATTCTATGGTTTGTAGTAATTTGTTACTCTCGATCCAAATACTAATAATGTTGGACTATCCGCCCCTAGGAAAGTATCAGGTGAGCTCATACCTCCTTGACAGATGTAATGCGATTGACTATTAATGCCTCATTGGCAGCACGACAACGGCTTCTGCCCAACACTCGAGTTCGGAATCCTTACCATTCCTCAGGGCACTGAATTGCCGAAAGATGCATATGAGATGCCTGCGCTTCGAAACGCGGATGGTGGTTCGGGAGTATCTCTTTCGGATGTCAATGGAGGCGGTGCTTGGGGTCAGTGTGAGGAGGACGAGGACGGAGAAATGGAAGAGTGAGCTCCGAAGTTGTGCGATGAGCATTAATTATGTGCCCTTCATATTGCCCCCGACACCGAAGTATCTTTGACTTACCGCAATCTATGTTCGCCTCCTCCATTGGTTTGGATGGCGCTAGGCACAATTGACGATCGGACCGCTGGCTAAGACCTGTCTGTCCTTGCAAGTCGGCATCATGATCCGTCCGCCACATCTTCGTCGCCAACTTTCGCACTTGAGGAATTGAGTAAGAGTCCATAAATGATCCCAGAAGTAACTTCCATGCATGTCTCATTCCAGTTATATGCGCATATTTTCTGATTTTCTCCATCTATCTGTAGAAATCGCATAAATTTCTCAGTGCTCGTGCGCAGATGCCTTCTATGCTTTCGGCATCTTCAGCAGTCCCTTCATCGCGCCAGCGAGACATGTACCCCAGTAACGTATCCTCGTCGACACAGAGCGCGTCACTCAGCAGAAAACTTATGACAAACTGCCAGACGCGAGAAGGATCGCGGGCTGTCGCTCGCCGAATCCAGAGCTCGGGCTCTTTTCGGGCCCACCCTACTATCATAGAACACGCCCTTAACCCGCCGCAGCATGTATCATGTATCTCGACTCTCCACCACCTACATCAGTTCAACTTCAGCCACTCTTTGGATGACTACCTTCAACCTGTAAGGGCCAATCAAGAAACAAAGGCGAAGGTATCGGTGTTGACCCGAGTCGTCTTTTACGTTCAACGTTGCGAGCACACCCTCGCCGTGCAGCAAGAAACTTTTCGACTGTGCCTAACGGCGAGAAGAAGCACAAGCCGCGATACTCCGAAGTCATATCATCGGACGATCAGGATATCGGCGAGAAAGTATGGATAGGGTTTTTGGTAGTTCAGATTCGGGGCTTGGGGCACCGCTGCTCGGTGCAGGTATACCTATCACATCAAGCCAGCGAAACGGTTCCGAGGCGTCAGACATCAGTAAGTATGGACCGCTATTTTGGCACTGTCGGCACTGAAGCAAGATTGTTGCTAATGCCATGCTTTTTCATCCCACTATACTTGCTTTGTGTTTGGACCTCTTCGTCGGGCCTTGACGCCTTCCTTCTTCTTCTTCTTCTCCTCCTCCTCCTCCTCCTCTTCATCTGGTTGTTGTCAGAGTGATGTTGTCGGCTAATCAACCTTCTGCTTTACGAGAGAAGGTCGAGATCATACACCATCTCTCGCAGGCGACGCCTTCGACGCATCTACCAGTTCTAGACACCCGAACATTCTCACATGCATCGACAGCAGGGAGCCAGGCGAGGCGTTATTTATTCAGACCGAGCTCTGAGAGCTGGGCAATTTCGCACATTTCCTGTGGGAGTATGGCAAGGCCATTCCTGAACTGGAGGAGAAGCGTGGGTGGAAATTCCTGGCGGATTGCAGGAATGTGGGTACCCTTTCAACGTAAGTCATGTTTTCTGAATTGCTTGGTGCTGACCCGTATTCAACTACGAACAGGGGCTTCGCGCCTTCCACGACGCCGAACCATTCATATTAAACTGAAGCATGCCAACATTTTTTGTTTCCAGCGAAGGCCGTTTCAAGATCAGGGATTTCGGTATGGTCTCGCTCTGGTCTCGTCCACGTCTCGCTAGGGGTGCAGAAACACACTCGCAGACACTTAGTCTGCGTGATCGGCTTTGAGCGGCAGGGCAACAAGGTACACATTGCCCCTCAGGTCGTTCAAGGAAGGTAAGGCAAGCCGGCGGACATCTTCAGGCCAGCTTGCGTGGTCTCTCTCGTGGTTATTTCGGGAAGAGAATGTTTGCACGGGATGATGGACATGAAAGATGTTGCAGTTGCAGCGTTGATATGACCATGCTTCTCAGAGACCGCGTCCAATATTTCTGGTTGTCGGAGTGATGTTCATCTGCTTCGCATCATGTCCTGCGAGTACTGAATGTTCTGATGTTCTGCTACAAATGTGTCTTCGATAGACTCTTTTTCTAAATATCAGTTGAAGCTGATGAGTCGGTAACATTCAGTTCTGAAAACAAAAGCAAAAACGGGATCCACATCGACTCTCAACTAGTAATCATACAAAATCCGCTCAGTGCTGACTTCCTGGAGTCTCGCACTCTACACTTGATACACCACGTCCCTTACTCCTGATCCGTGTGAAGCAGTCATAGCTTCGACTCCTCAGTCGGTACATCCTTCAAATCCTGCCTCTGGTGCTCCATGGTCCATCGAATGCTTTCCTTGTTCTTAGAAAAATCTTCAAGGAATTGGTCTTTAACCTCGTCCAGTGCTTTTCGGAGCCTGGGCGCATGCATATGTGCGAGCATGCAAAGGAACGTGGCGAAGTTAAAAGCTCCCATGGGGCTCGAAATATCGTATGCACGGGCGTTTCTCTCCAAAGTGCAGGTGTTCTGTTCGCAAAATCGATAAATGCCAGGGACCGTTGACGGCGAGCAACAAATTGATAACATACCTGTTCTTTCCGAGTCATCCAAGTGCACGTCACGATGCCAATTGACCCCTCGGTCAGTAGAGTGAACACTGGAAAGTTGAATAACCCGAGACTGCCCAAGAATTTCACCGCTGCGGCTGAATACAACCGCTGTTGGTTGGATCCTGTGACAACGTGTTTTTTTCTGATCCTTCTTGTATTCAACCAGAAGAATCGGCAGGTACAGGTTTTCCTCGGCGAAAGTCAACGGTGCTGCTTTAGTTTTGGATCTTGTGGAAGCCGGCTCCGACCGGGTGTCTTTGTCTGGTACATGTTTGTTTCTCATCTGTCCAAGTCCCTGAACGGCTATCCATGTGTCAGCGTTGCAGAAGTAAATATAACACGAGATCGTAATCCTGCAAACCTTGTTCAGGAATGCCTCCTGCAATTCCCGTTACATCTGAATCAGTCAGCGCCCGCATAGCTGATGATTTTCCGGATGAAGAAGACGCCGCTCTGGAATCTAAACCTTGGAAGAATTTGGTAAAGAATCATCAATGGAGCATACTCCGGCGCTGACATCAATTGTATGATATACCTCTCCTGGATGTTAAGACGAGTTCCTCCATTTTGTTCGTCAAGCCCTCCACTGAGCCTCTTATCGTGGCGCTCTGAGATTTAGAGCTGAGGGGCATCGCCGTCGAGATTGGAAACACTTCGAACCTCGCACAACTGAAGAGATCATTGGGTTCTGCAGGCTCGACCGCTCGCCCGACTACCTTTTGACGGAATGATACGGCAGTATTATCGCTGTCCGGCGGACCCGAGGAGCTGTTGTTAACGGGGATGATATTGAAGGACTTCACCCTAGCTTTCACTGTGGCTTTGTGGCCAGGTATCTTGTCAAGAGGAAAGAAAGACGGAATATGGAGCAGGCCTATAGCGTCACACCTGCAGGTCAATGGTTCTACTTTCATCCGGTTCACGACCGCGCTGACCTCTTGCACCCAAGAATTATGTGTATTGCGCATAATGTTACCAGCCGCGGTAGCATGACGAACCAGGTTTGTATCTTCATCGTTTGCTCCAGGCGCCGCTGAAACATCCAGTGCGATGCGTAATTCTGTTCGTAGGTGCTCTTGATATGGTTGGATTTGGTGCTCATCCAAAGCGGCTTGCAGTTCGTAATAGAATTTTTCCGTGGTCGACCCTCTCTTCTTAGCCTCACCGACCTTGTCCGCTAATGAGTTCCGAGGCAGCTTCAGCTCGCGTTCCAATCTTTCTCATTCAACGATCAGCAGACGTGATGGCCGATGTAAGACGAAAACGTACAGCGCGACCACGTGCATTTTCTCCTCTAGAACGTTCTCAAAGAGATCAACCAGCAAGGTATCCCATGAATGTCGACACTCGATCTCAAGGACGTTACGATCAGCATCGTTTCTAGCCTTGGCTCCAGCCACAACCTTCATTAGATCGCGAAAGTACGATTCCAAAGCTTGCTTGATGGGACGCTCTAGATTCAGTGCGGGTGGATATCGGCCGCCATCAACTGAGGCCTTGCGGGCGTTAATTGATGACATCAGTTCGACGCGCAGAGATTCATATGCCTGGCCGACATCAGGTAGGCTCTCCTGCAAGGTATCGATGAGAGGATGTATCGAAAAAAATAAGGAAAAAATACCAGGTTATTCCAATCGTCGGGCCAATAGAATCGTGTGCACTCATCGTACCAATTGAAGAAGGGGACGAACTCTTTGTAAGTGGGTTTATGTCTGGCCAGATTATCGTATGCATCGTTGTTTAAATATATCAAGGCGGGGGGGAATGCGTAGCGCGATGCTCGTCTCTCAAGCATCCAAAAGTCCACGGAAGTGTCTTTCTCGCCTGCGCCTGATGCCAGGCTAACGAAAGATGCGTGAATAAAATATGTCCGTACAAAATAACAAAGGCTTACTCCGATGCACTATATCTTTTGGAGCGATCTGACGTTTCCGTGGCACTATAGACACATAAATGGGTCACCCGTCGGGTCAGAATACAATAAATGTAATTGGCTTTACCCAGTCTTGCTAGCGGGCTTTTTGTCAGGAAGATCGGAGACAGTGTCTTTGGCTTCCTCGACGTCTCCTGCGCCTGTGGTACTCCTGGAGAGAGGAGGTGATTAGACCAAACGTATTCAACAACGAAGGAAATACTTACTTTTGTGCAGGTTTCTTCTTCTTCCCTTCTTTCCCGTCCGAGGCGCTGATGAAACACAAAACGGACTTCCTCAGCTTTGGAATACATCGAACTTGACAGCCGACGCTTACGAAGTTTTGCTGTCTGCTCTAGCGATGCTAACAAAACGTCAGAATTGCTACCATCGTGGATACTGTTGTGCTCACCTAGCTTTGGTTGCCTTGCCTCTCGGGGGCATGCTTGGGGACTGTGACCTGCAGCGAATAGGATAGTGTTCAGGGGATGAGGGATGAGGGAGAAAGTCTGGCGAATGGAAGGAAGATGACTGTGCCTTTTATCTGTTTCTGCTTCTACCTTTCTCGCCCATGTTGTGACATACTCCTTCAGAGAGCGATGAGAATCTTCGATGCCTTTCACTTGATCTGCTCTCCAGGAAAGGATGCGTTGTTCATCGATCATCTCGGCCACATCTTGAGTTCCTTGTTTGATCTGCGTTTGGATCGATAAGACCTGGCGCCTGAGGTATACAATGAATGCCGAAAACATGAGCGCGGAATCTGGCTCGCTTATATCAAATATGCCCAGCCGCGCACTGGCGTTACCACCAAAAGGAGCATGCGTGATGTGGACGGAAGGCTACAGAAGAAATGGCATGATCAAAAACGGCGAATAATGGGAAACAGAAGGAACTCACAAGGCCGTGATCGTGCCGAGTGTCGTCGCCAAGCCATCCGATCGTGATGTGCATGATATGAGATGTTCTAGCGAGCGCCAGACCTACAACAGGTTCGGTGATTCCCCACACGTGTCTCTGATAGAGCGCACTCGCCATCACGTTATAGATACCTGAAAAATCAGACACACAGAGTAGAGGAAAGGAAACGGGGCCATCTGAACCCTCGAATAGCATACGAGCTTCAAGAGCAGGGTCGTAAGTCTCCTCCAGTCCAGCGCTATCGGAAGAATCATAGAAGGAAGCTGTTGTGTGATCAGATTCCGACTCGTCGTCCGTAAAATAACGTCCAGCCACGAATTCCTCTGCGGTCATACGCCGTGGCAAGGGATCATCTGGCGGATCCGAGTCATCATCAGATGCAACGGAGTGCTCAGATGACGTGGAGCCATCTGAATCAAGGCTCAGGAAAAATTTAGTGTCAGACTTGTCCAGTCGATGGACTACGAGAAGAGCTGCTCGAGCGGCGGTCGGTAAAAATATCGATAGTGGTTCATGAGAAGCGCATGGATGCCTTGGGAGCACGAAGTAAGGCCGTTCACTGAAGTGTGGATGTATGAGTAGAGATCATAAACGTGTAATATGTGTAAACAAAGCGAACAGGAGGAGCGCATCGTGTGTGCAAGACGGAATGACCGTCTGTAAGAGTTGAGCAAGGTAACAAATCTTGGGGTTCGGGTCTACCGTCCACTCGAGTTCGCAATCCAGCTGTTTGCGTAGGTTGGCGACGGTAGAGAGGATATCTTGTAAGGAATGTTGCAAGTACGACTTCGCAGACGAAGAGGCTTTGAGCGACGCCTGGACGGCTTCAAGCTCTGGGCAAATGCTCGCATAAGAGCCCTAAAATCTCTCGAAGTGAGATCCTTTTTTTCCCTCAAAAATATTGGACTTTACATTTGATGTCCACGTTGGGAGTGGCACAGAGAAAGATTGGATGAGATCCACCACCTGTTCAGGCCATCCAGAGATCGCCGGAGGAGATTCTTGACCGAGGACGTGCACGGTGACTTCCAGGTGAGGAGATTTAGACAAGGCCATGAAGAGGATTCGCAGTGGTCTGCGAACGAAGCTAAGTCCAGTTTGAAAACGTATTGAGAGCGACTTCAGGGATGGACTCTAATAAGGAAGCCGAAGTCTCTAGACTAAAATGTGTATATAGTACCGAAAGGTTGGAAGTCACAAAGGACTCGACCACGTGCGCGGAGCCCGAGTAGCGGTGGTGGTTCAACAAACAACGAGCGCTGGCGGCTGTCTCCGTCGTCCGACGTTGGCGTCTCGCAATTTATGCTGAGCTTTCCGAGTCGCAATTGATCCTTGCTTACTTTATTTTCGATCATACAGCCTTTCGTTATAATCAGAAGCGAATCCAATTCTACATGGTAGGTAATGGAAGTTTCTCTTTTCATTTCCCAACTATGTGTTCGCCTGCGTCGCGCGAGCTCTCGTTCGCAGCAACTGACCAGCCCAGATGGTTACATGTTTCCAGGATCCAGCAGCGCTTCCCATAGGGATGACCACGAAGATTCGGTCGTTTGATGCTTGTTGAGCGATCTCAGTTCTTGATGCCCCTTTTGAATGATAGATCGCGCGATGTCCGGCGACCATATGTTCTGTACACAAAGCTGCGTTTCCAGGTTTCGTTGGATCCCTTCGTTGGATCCCTAGATCAAGTTAGATTCAACAAGTTCCCTGGCAAATTAAATCCAGATCACATATCTGCTTATTCGTTAAGCTCGTCGCAAGCATGCCGCACAGACAGACGAAGTCCGTACGAGCATCATGTCAATTGCCAAGCATGATGTAAGCCATTTGGTCCGGTCGTTCCAGCGACTACTCTTCGACTATAAAAATAAGGTCACCTTCGCCGGTTCCTACTCAATTCACTTCTACCTTGCTCCTTTTTCTTGTTTATTACATAGTCAATTCTTTCTTTTTTCTTCTCTTTTTCTTCTCTCTCATCATGGTCGCGTCGGCACGTCGCGTCGCTCTCGTTTCTACATTCACGGCAGATTCTGTCATTGCTACACCTACGTCACTCGTTGCAGAACTTCAGCGGTAATGGTGCGTCTCGATTTGTGTATATATCCGATGTATTTGCGCTTTTTGACCTCATTCCCCGCAGGTACTTTCACGATCACGGCTTGGGTCCGTGTGGGATTACCAGCTCTGCTAGTGACCTCATAGCTGCTGTATTGCATGAAATGTTCGATAATTTCCTCCCAGTCGTCCATCCCATCCTGCTACTGCTGCATACTGACTGGTAGTTCAATAATGGTGCTGGGACGATCCTCAACACATTCATCGTTCGTACCTGGGACTACTGTAGAGCATTCCCAAACGTTTTTTGCACAGCAACCGTATCTGCGGCAAGAAGGTCACCACAAATTGTACGTTTCTCACTGACTCGTACCACACGCTCGCCCAGTCCAAGGCAAGAGTGTGGCAGCCACGATCGTGGACTGCTTTGTGGGTTGCGACCTGAACGACCTCGACTTCTCCCCTGCAGCTTTCAGTGAGCTCGCAGACGCGTCTCTCAGGAGGATCGCAATTACTTGGGACTTGACTTGATCGAGGGGAGAAGGTGTCATGCGAAGGGTCGCCGGCATATACTTGAGCGCGTGTTAGGCTGGGCCTTCCATGCTGAGAAATGTATTTCGGTTTTCTCCTATACGTTTTCCTATACGTTTTCCCACTTTTTCGGTTGGTTTTTGGTTGAATGTGTACTGAGGTTGATGACTGTGCGAGAAGAATTCGGGAACACACACCAACACGCGTGAGCAGCGTTGTGTTGAATCCCAAGTCTGACAGCATGCTGGAAAGGAGAAAAGACAAGTATTCGATCTACGTACCGTCGTGAACTCTGGAAGCACCAGCGGATACATGGGCCAGGAAGCAGCATGAGCAGCCATCGAGGGTTCGCTGCTTGCATGCCGTCAAACGTTTTGGGCACAACCATGGTGCTCTCATGACCGAGTGAATGCGTACCCTTACCTCACGCCGATACCATCGATATCGGGTCTCGCAGAGCGCGCCGCGTTGTCGTGCCCATGTTCTCGCTGGCGAGGGCGCAAGAACGCACAGCCCAGAGAACAAGGGCGACCCAATGTAGACGCAACGCATCGTGGAGGGAGGGTGACGATTTGGGTTTATCGTCAAGCCTCAAGGTCCGTCGGCCATGATTATCAACAACCGGAACAGGAGAATGGAGGGATAGGAAAATGCTGATACGCCAGCGGATGAAAGGGGAAGTGACGAGTCAGTATATCAGTTGGGGCCTATGAGACGACAGCATCGTACGTGTGAATGTGACCCGTTGTGCAGGGAGCCGTTTGTCCTAGTCATTATTGTGATTAACAGCCATCGTTTTCGCGCTCCACCTTTATAACGGTACCCGGAATTCTGCATCCGGCGACATCATATTCGGAAGTATATTTCAAGTCGGCATGGAAAGTGTGCTAGGCCCGGACGCGCTAAGCCGTATCCTGTAAGTAAGTAACGTCAGGATAACCGGACGAAAGGGTCGGCTGGGACTTGTTGAATTAGAACGGATCGTCGATTGATGAACTCGAGGTTCAAGTTACGTTGTTGCCATTCGGCGATAGAGACATACTTAGTTATCGGAGTTTGAAATTGAATGCTGAATGCTGATGCTCCTTGATGCTCCGCCTGACAAGACATACCTCCATACCTGATTGCAAATAATGAACAAGACCGACGAGAGAACATGTCAATCAACGCGCTTGCTACCGTCATCTCCTTATCGTCTGGTTTTTGAGGTACTCGCAGGACCCTGTCCCATGGTTCTACTAGCTTCTTCTCCTCCTCCTCCTCCTCCTCCTCTTCATCTGGTTGTTGTCAGAGTGATGTTGTCGGCTAATCAACCTTCTGCTTTACGAGAGAAGGTCGAGATCATACACCATCTCTCGCAAGCGACGCTTTCGACGCATCTACCAGTTCTAGACACCCGAACATTCTCACATGCATCGACAGCAGGGAGCCAGGCGAGGCGTTATTTATTCAGACCGAGCTCTGAGAGCTGGGCAATTTTGCACATTTCCTGTGGGAGTATGGCAAGGCCATTCCTGAACTGGATGAGAAGCGCGGGCGGAAATTCCTGGCGGATTGCAGGAATGTGGGTACCCTTTCAACGTAAGTCATGTTTTCTGAATTGCCTGGTGCTGACCCGTGTTCAACTACTAACAGGGCTTTCGCGCGTTCCACGACGCCGAACCATTCATATTAAACTGAAGCATGCCAACATTTTTTTGTTTCCAGCGAAGGCCGTTTCGAGATCAGGGATTTCGGTATGGTCTCGCTCCGGCCTCGTCCACGTCTCGCTAGAGGTGTAGAAACACACTCGCAGATAGTCCGCGCGATCGGCTTTGAGCGGAAGGGCAACAAGGTGCACATTGCCCCTCAGGTCGTTCAAGGAAGGTAACGCAGGGCGACGGACATCTTCAGGTCAGCTTGCATGGTCTCCCTTGTGGTTATTTCGGGAAGAGAATTTTTGCACGGGATGATGACATGAAAGATGTTGCAGTTGCAGCATTGATATGACCATGCTTCTCAGAGACCGCGTCCAATATTTCTGGTTGTCGCAGTGATGTTCATCTGCTTTGCATCATGTCCTGCGAGTACTGAATGTTCTGATGTTCTGCTACAAATGTGTCTTCGATAGACTCTTTTTCTAAATATCAATTGAAGCTGATGAGTCGGTAACATTCAGTTCTGAAAACAAAAACAAAAACGGGATCCACATCGACTCTCAACTAGTAATTATACAAAATCCGCTCAGTGCTGACTTCCTGGAGTCTCGCACTCTACACTTGATACACCATGTCCCTCAGTTTCATGCCTGATGCGTGTGAATCGGTAACAACTTCGATTCCTCAGCCAGTACATCCTTCAAATCCTCCTTCTGGTGCTCCATGGTCCATCGAATGGTTTCCTTGTTCTCAGAGAAATCATCGAGGAATTTACCTTTGATCTTGTCCAGTGCTTTTCGGAGCCTTGGCGCATGTACGTGCGCGAGCATGCAAAGGAACGTGGCAAAGTTAAAAGCTCCCATGGGGTTCGAGATGTCGTATGCACGAGCATTCCTCTCCAACGTGCGGGTGCTCTATTGGCAAAATCAATAAGTACCAGGGCGCGTTCACGGAAAAATCTAAATTGATACCATACCTGCCCTCCCTGAGTCATCCAAGTGCACGTCACGATGCCAATAGACCCTTCGGTCAGCAGAGTGAAAACTGGAAAGTTAAATAACCCTGCACTGCCCAAGAATTTCACAGCTGCGGTGGAATACAACCGCTGTTGGTTGGATCCTGTGACAACGTGTCTTTTCTGATCCTTTTTGTATTCAACCAGAAGAATCGGCAGGTAGAGATCTTCCTCGGCGAACTTCAATGACGGGCCTCTAGTTTTGGATCCTGTGGGAGCCGGCTCCGACCGGGTGCCCTTGCCTGGTACATGTTTGTTTTTTGTCTGGCCGAGCCCCTGAACGGCTATCCATGCGTCAGCATTGCAGAGGTCGATATGACACGAGATAGTAATTTTGCAAACCTTTTTCAGGAACACCCCCTGCAATTCTCGTTGCCATTGAATCAGTCAGCGCTCGGACAGCTGATGATTTTCCAGACGAAGAAGAGGGCGTTCGGGAATCTAAACCTTGGAAGAATATCGTAAAGAAGAATCAATGGAACATACCCCAGCGCTGATAATAATTGTATTATATACCTCTCCTGGATGTTAGGACGAGTTCCTCCATCTTGTTCGTCAAACCGTCCACGGAGTGTCTTACCGTGGTGCTCTGAGATATAGCGCCGAGGGACATCGCCGTCGGGATTGGAAAGACTTCAAACCTCGCACAGCTGAAGAGATCGCTCGGTTCTGCAGGCTCAACCGCTCGCCCGACCATCTTTTGACGGAGCGACACGGCGGAATTATCGCTGTTGAGCGGTTCTGAGGGGCTGTTGCCAACGGAGATGATACTGAAGGCCTTCACCCTCGCTTTCACCGTGGTCTTGTTGCCAGGTATCTTGTCAAGAGGAAAGAAAGACGAGATATGGAGCAGACCGATTGCATCACATCTGGCNGTCAATGGCTCCTTTCTCATCCGGTTCAAGACCTTGTCGGCCGCGTTCACCCAAGGAGTAAATATATCGCGCATAGCCTTACGAGCTGCAGAAGCATGATGAAACAGGTTTCTCTCGTCATCGTTTGCTCCAGGCGCCCTTGAGACATNCAGCGCGATATCTATGTCTGTTCCCAGGTGCTGCTGATATGGCTCGTTTTCGAGCTCCAGTTCGCGATCCAGCATGTCAAAGAATTCTGCCGTGGCCGATCCGTTCTTCTTAGCCTCACCAACCTTGTCGCCCAAAGAGTTCCGAGGTAGCTTCAGTTCGCGTTCCAATCTTTCTCATTCAATGATCAGCAGATGTGATGGCTGATGCAAAATGAAAACCTACAGTGCGACCACGTGCATTTCCTCCTCTAGAACATGCTTAAACAGGTCGACCAGCAAGGTATCCCATGAAAGTCTAAACTCGATTTCAAGGACGTTCCGATCAGTATCGTTTCTGATCTTGGCTCCAGCCACAACCTTCATCAGATCCGGAAAGTAAGATTCCAAAGCTTGCTTGACGGAACGGTCTGGNTTCAGCGCAGGTGGATATCGGCCGCCCTCAAGTGATGACTTGCGAGCGTTGACGCCGGACATCAGATCGACACGCAAAGATTCATATTGCTGTCCGACATAAGGTAGGTCTTCCTGCAAGACACCGATGAGAGAATGCGTGGGAGAATAGGGNGGGGAAAAATACAAAATCATTCCATTCCTCAGGCCAATAGAAACGTGTGCACTCGTCGTACCAATTGAAGAAGGGGATGAAATCTGTATAAGTGGATTTGCGTCTGGCCAGATNCTGGTATGCATCATTGNTCGAATATATCAAGGCGGGGGGGAATGCATGGCGCGATGCTCTTCTCTCAAGCATCCAAAAGTCCACGGAAGTTTCCTTCTCGCCTGTGCCTGATGCAAGCCTAGCGAAAGGTGCATGAATGAAAAATCTCTGTGCAAAATAAAGAAAGGCTTACTCCGATGCACTGTACCGTTTGGAGCGAACCGACGTTTCCGTGGCACTGCAAACACATAAATGAGTCATGTGTCGCAGAATACAATAATGTGATTGGCTTTACCCAGCCTTGCTAGCGGGCTTTTTATCAGGAAGATCCGACACAGAGTCGTTAGCGTCCTCGATATCTTCTGCGCCCTTGGCTCTTCTGGTTAGAGAAGGATATTAAACCAAACGNGTGCAACAGCGAAGAGAAATGCTTACTCTTGGGCGGCTTTCTGCTTCTTCCCTTCTTCCCTGCCCAAGGCGCTGATGAAACACAAAACGGACTTCCTCAGCTTTTGGAATCCATCAAACTTGACAACCGACGCTTACGAAGATTTGCTCCCTGCTCTGACGATATTAACAAAACATCAGAATTGCCACCGTCGGGTATATCGCCGTGCTCACCTAGATTTGGTTGCCTNGCCTCTCGGGGGCATGGTTGGGGACCGCGACCTGCAGCGAGTAGGATAGTGGTCAAGGGATTAGGGACGCGGGATGACGGAGAAAGTCTGGCAGAGGGAAGGAGGATGGCTGTGCCTTTTATGTGTTCCTGCTTCTACCCTTCTCGCCCATGTTGTGACATACTCCTTTAGAGAGCGATGAGAATCTTCGATGACTTTCGCTTGATCTGCTCTCCAGGAAAGGATGCGTTGTTCATCAATCATCTCGGTCACATCTTGAGTTCCTTGTTTGATCTGCGTTTGGATCGATAAGAACTGGCGCCTGAGGTATACAACAAATGCCGAAAACGTGAGTGCGGAATCTGGCTCGCTTATATCAAATATGCCCAGCCGCGCACTGGCGTTGGCGCCAAATGGGGCATGCGTTATGTGAATGGAAGGCTGCAGAAGAGAAGGAATGATCAAAAACGGCGAATAATGGGAAACAGAAGGATCTCACAAGGTCGTGGCCGTAACGGGTGTCGCCGCCAAGCCATCCGATTACGATGTGTATAGTATGAGATGTTCTAGCGAGCGCCAGACCTACAACAGGTTCGGCGATTCCCCACACGTGTCTCTGATAGAGCGCACTTGCCATCACATTATAGATACCTGAAAAATCGGAAACACAGAGTAGAGGAAAGGAAATGGGGCCATCTGAACGCTCTAATAGCATACGAGCTTCAAGAGCAGGGTCATAAGTCTCCTCCAGTCCAGCGCTATCGGAAGAATCATAGAAGGAAGCTGGTGTGTGATCAGATTCTGACTCGTCGTCCGTAAAATAACGTCCCGCCACGAATTCCTCTGCGGTCATACGCCGTGGAAAAGGATCGTCTGGCGGATCCGAGTCATTATCAGATGCAACGGAGTGCTCAGATGACGTGGAGCCATCTGAACCAAGGTTCAGGAAAAATGTAGTGTCAGACTTGTCCAATCGATGGACTACGAGAAGAGCTGCTCGAGCGGCGGTCGGTAAAAATATCGATAGTGGTTCATGAGAAGCGCATGGATGCCTTGGGAGCACGAAGTAAGGCCGTTCACTGAAGTGTGGATGTATGAGTAGAGATCACAAACGCGTAATATGTGTAAACAAAGCGAACAGGAGGAACGCATCGGGTATGCAAGACGGGATGATTGTCTGTAAGAGTTGAGCAAGGTAACAAATCTTGGGGTTCGGGTCTACCGTCCATTCGAGTTCGTAATCCAGCTGTTTGCGTAGGTTGGCGACGGTAGAGAGGATATCTTGTAAGGAATGTTGCAAGTACGACTTCGCAGACGAAGAGGCTTTGAGCGACGCCTGGACGGCTTCAAACTCTGGGCAAATGCTCGCATAAGCGCCCTAAAATCTCTCGAAGTGAGATCCTGTTTTTCCCTCAAAAATATTGGACTTTACATTTGATGTCCACGTTGGGAGTGGCACCGAGAAAGATTGGACCAGATCCACCACCTGTTCAGGCCATCCAGACATCACCGGAGGAGATTCTTGACCGAGGACGTGCACGATGAACTCCAGGTGAGGAGATTTAGACAAGGCCATGAAGAGGATTCGCAGTGGTCTGCAGAACGAAGCTAGGTCCACGTTTGAAAGCGTATTGAGAACGACCTCAGGGATGGACTCTAATAAGGAAGCCGAAGTCTACTAAAATGTAAGGACTCGACCACGTGCGCGGAGCCTGAGTAGCGGTGGAGCAAACGACGAGCACTGGCGGAGACCGGCGGCTGTCTCCGACGTTGTCTCGCAATCTATGCTGAGCTTTCCGTCGCAATTGATCCTTGCTTACTTTATTTTCAATCATACAGCCTTTCGTTATAATCAGAAGCGAATCCAGGTTCCTCCCCAGGCCATGAAGAGGATTTGCAGTCCAGCAAAGCTAGGAAAAAGTAGTAAAACATATTGAGAATGACTGCAGGATGGACTCGCATATGTACCCAAGTATATGGAAACTGAGAGTACCGAAAGGTTGGGAGTTCATTGCAAGGACTTGGCCACGTGCCACACGGAGCTGATGTGCGGCAGAGATTCAAGTTGTCAACGTCGATAGAGCAGTCTTGCAATTCAAAGGAATATGCTATAATCTCAACCCGAGTCATTTGGATTTGGCTGTAGAACCCGCAAAAGGATCCGCTGTTTCTGGCAGCTGAATTGGTTCTAAGCGATTTCTTATGCAAAGATCGTGTATTGAGTGCTGAACCAAGGCAACGAGGAAATGAAAACGGACTAATATTGGGCAAATATGATGATCGGCGACGTGACATACAGCGACATATGCAGAATTGAAAGATCACTGCGATACCCAATAGTTTGCAAATGAGAACTCATTGGTTTCTCGCGATGAGAATTGAGAGGCAGTAACATAAACTGCTCAGTTGAGGCACCTTAATTCAGGTATCAAATTTAATCTTGAAATTTACAACTCGATAAGCGTTGAGAACGGAAAAAAAAGAAAATCGCATTGATTCGTCCGTGCGGTGGCCAGCGGGGAGGAGACCGCGCAAATTGAGGGAAGGGAGACCCTGCTGCACGCCAGATTGCTTTCATGGCAGGGCTGCTCTCATAGCAATCTGAGCGTCAAGTTGAGCTGCAAGTCGAGCTATCCGAGCCTCCGAGTCGGGAACTTCAGGAACTTCGGACAGCAGCGTCTGACGAGAAGGTTCCAATTGTCGCACACGTTCAAGAGCCGCAGAAGCCGAAGGGCGAGACTTCGGGTCTTCTGAACACATCATGTCGAACAGTTCGACGAGCGATTGTGAAAGATGGCCAAGGTGCTGAGAAACAAAAGTGTGTAGAAAAACGAATTAGAAGCACGATATAGCACATACCCCAAAATACGATTTGAACATTGTCCCCAGCTGCCAGATATCGGCGCGGAAGGGGCAATATGGAGCTCCAGACAGCATTTCTGGAGCAGCTTCCCTCCCATACTTGCCAGTGCGGATCCCAGTAGTTGGAAGTCCGGTCACAAGCCTCGACGACGGTTCCGAATCCGGATCGAACGTAACCGCAAGTTCGAAGTCATTTAAGAGGTAACGAACTGGAAAATAGCTCCGGAAAGGTGTTAATTTCCTCCCATCATCGAAGGACTGGCTTCGTCCTCCGACCCAGTTGATAAGGATGTTGTCGTCGTCGATGTCCTACTGAATTTTAAGAGCGATGCATCAGTGAGAGAATGTGGGGGTCGTACCAGGTGCGCGACCAGTCGCTCATGGCAAAAATTGATGCCCTGTTGACCAAACTGAGCACGAGACCCGGGAACAAGCCATCAATTATTCTCACCTCAAGGATCTGCTCCACAGCATCGAGCACTTCAGAAAAGCGATAGTACCAAGGTTCACTAAAACCAGTCGACAATAACGGAAACACTGCAAAGGTCATATCGTCGTGTACGATCTCTTTCAACACGGGGACAACATGGTTGTCACCCCTCAATGCGTCGTTACCGGTCGCGAGGCGAGACAAAGCCACGCGATGTCTTTCACCGCGGTCTCGACAAATAGCCATAAGGCGGATCAAGACATCGTGATTGTCGATTGTGCGAGCAGGGCAGTGGATGGTATTCTTGGACAAGAATCAAGGCTTGTACGCAGACATAGAGTCGATCGAGGCTCACCAGCATGTCAAAGCTCAGCGTCTTCGGTTTCAAATCATTGTACTGTGTGCTATATGCAAATCCATCTGGCGAACGTGGTGCACCGTTGGGTGGACTGAGACATAAGGCGTATGACTGTGGCTTCCACAGGATGTAACCTTGTGAGAGGAAGAAGGGTTCGAGTGACGTCCACATATCCCTCGGGAACGCTCCTTTTGGTTGGTCCTTATGATATCGCCATTCTTGCAACGTCTGAGGAGAGCGAATACTGGGAACGGGTGGAACCATGGGTAAAGCGTCTGACTCCAAGGAGAGCACTGGGACGTTCAATTCTCAGTCTCGCCAGATTTATACTCGATAAGAACTCCGGAAGCGCCGACGGCGTTGAGCCGTAACAGGTCGTAACTATGACGGTTGTTATCGTTGTAAAATAGTACATTAGTGTTATACCCTAATTGGGCAACTCGCCAGCAGTACTCATTGCTCAATCACATGACCGTGGTCTGTACTCCGTACTCCCGCTACTAATAGTCTCCCAGAGGCAGAGTAGCCACTCGTCAACCTTCGTGCCTCAGGATCCTCCTGTCTGACGCACGGAGGGCAGAGGGTCGTTGAAAGATACTTTACCGCTCATCACGGAGTCGCTAGTGCGCTTGGCAGGACTCTAGTAGCTCAATCTTGAAAGTCATTGAACGTAGTAAGCACTTTCACATACAATTTGTTTTAGTCTATTTTGTTTCTGCAATTTTCTTACATATATTGTCGGGTTAGAAAGGCCTTGCAAGGTAAAAGGATAAAGTTAGGGGTGATACGGATCCTATCATTCGGCCTCACTGCGACCTGCTAAAGTACACGATATCAAACATGTTGTCCTAAAAATACAGAAACACAAAATCAAGAACTAGATGGCGGTGCATTGGTTCTTTCGACGCCGTCAGGCCTGTGAGAACGTCAGCGTGATGGGTAAGACCAAAAAAACTGTGCAACCTACGCATTCTCAAGTATACGCACCGCAATCGGCATCTGACGATCCAGGAATGACAAATTGTAATAAGTTTCGCCGTAAATCTGAGTTACATTTAATGATTAGAGAGAGGGAGGAAATATCGGTGAGGGCTACTGACCGTTGTGCTCTTGCGATTATCCTTAAGGTCGCCGACGTAGCGAACTCCATTGATCACCGCACAGTACCGTTTAGCTGCTTGTAGAATGAAAGTCATAGGTTCGGCCATGGCGTATGGTGAGTGGTGTGTGGGTAGTGTGTGGGGGTGCGACAGTGGATGACCGCTCAAAAGTCTCCCATTAAATAAGGGATACTACGACTCACTTTGACTCCACCTTTCTACAGCAAGTATTCCGCAACCGGGTCTGATAGATCAAGGGCGGTACGTGCTTCCAATCGATTGTTTGAAGTATCATCACATCGGATTGTCTATTTTTCGTATCACTGGCTCAGGCGCAGTCCCTCGGATGACGCGAGTAAGTTGGGAGTGATCTCATCCTTTACATCCAGCTTCTACGAAGTCGACCCCTTACGAAATAGATCCCATCTCCTAGAAAGGGGAGAAGCTAAGTATTCGATCCACGTACCACTGGGACATCTGGAAGCACCAGTCGATACATGGGCCAGGAAGCATAACGAGCGGCCACCGAGAGTCCGCTGCTTGCATGCAGCCAAACGTTTTGGGCGCAACCGTGGTTTCCCATGACCAGGGAAACGCGTACCCTTGCTTCACGCTGATACAATCGAGTTCGGGTCTCGCAGCGCGCGCCGCGTTGTCGTGCCTATG
>SGPL01000389.1:0-31707 GCA_004802705.1 Bondarzewia mesenterica | reverse complement strand
CGACGTCGAGATTGGGGTGGTGAGGGTGGGTCTGGGTAAGGGCGCGGGTGGGGAGGGTGCGCAAGGGTAGGCGTAGAGTGCGCGTGAGGATGGGATTTGAGAGTTTGCGGAATGGACTGGATTCTCGTCGTCTGTGCTTTCATATTCTATGTTTTTTTGTAGCTTGTGGATCGATGTCGTTGCTTTGTGTTTCGAGCGGTCGTCGGTGTCTGCTTTAACATGGATTGAGTGGATCGTAGAGAGGATCAGGTCGTCGGTGGTGACGGTGCTTTGGCGCGCACGTAAGAAAATAAATGTTGCGAATCCGTCGAGCGTGTTTCACGCATCGCCGTCCTCCTCGATCGGGTGGTCGGTGGCCTGTCTTGGCAGAGGGTGATGACCGACAGGACGGCTCATCTCGGTTCGTAGGTGTCAAGTTCCTCGCTTATGTAACCCGCACCAATGGCCACCCCTCAGTTAGTAGCGCTCATCAACGCATTGAAGAACGTGCGAGTCATAAAGCTCAAGATCGAGGCGACCGACGGGGGCTTGACCAAAGCGGTGCGTTTGGGCGTACGAGTGCCGCAACGTTCATGTATGTACGTACGGCCGTGCTCACTGCTCAGCTCTGTCATCGAACCAGGTGTTCTCCACCGACGGACCCATCTCGGACGTCGGTCTCGACAACGCCCGAGGGGCGGTGGCGCTCGAGTTCCAGTCGCTCGTGCAGAACGTGCGTGCGGTCAAGACGACGGATCCGATTGTGCGGGCGCACCCCGATGTCCATTGCAACTTGCGACGGCAGGTGGCGCGGCGCAGTTGGCTGATGGGCGAGTATGGGGCGACGGCGCGGATCGAGTGGGGGGAGATTGCGGAGGGGGTTTGTGATGATGTGCCGAGGATTGAGAGTGGGATCGTTGAGGCTCTGGAGGCGAATGGGGTTCCGAGTTTTTGAGGGGTGCAGCTGCGAGGGCAAGGCAGCATCCAGTTGTTTTGATGGTAGAGTTGGCATTGGCAGGGGAGATTGGTCAGGAGGGGGGTTAGAGAACACCATCATGTACACAGTCACGGTTGCTGAGATTAATGTGAGGATGATTCTTGTACAGTAGATCACGCAGTGCACAGCCTTTCCTACCAAGAGTACTTTGTACGCTCTCTCCGACTAATAGTAATAAGTGCCATTTCACTTTGATTGCTAGGATGTAACGGATCATCGAACAATCTCTGCGTACATACTATCATCAACCACACCCCCTTCCTCAAACGTGTCTGCCAGTCTCTTCGATGCCAGCATATGCCGTATGTAGGAGCGTCCACCCACGGCGCACCCGGCATCAGACGCCCACATGGTGATCGAGGTCGGCTGGACGTGATCCCATACCTTCCTCCACACCGGTGCTATCGGGCGTTCATCGACATCAGCTAGTAAGGTGCGGACTCGATCGGCAGATTCGAACGCCAGGATGACGAGCATGGTCCGGATGGGATGGTGCAACGGCTGAATATCCAGCAACGTGGTGATCCTCCCGAGCGCCTGGATGCACTCCCGTCTTGCAGGCGCCTGCGCGGGCTCGATGAAATTCTTATTAAAAAAAAGGAAAAGAAATCGGGTGCAGCAGCGACGCATCAACAAAGTCTGACGAGTGACTCACCTCGTACGTTCGTATCCCGCCGACCTGTCTTTTGATCCGTTCGACCGCTTCGGCGATAGCGTCGAGCCGCGCGAGGCCGTCCTGGAGGAAGGTCATCGCCTGCAGGCGGAGGTGCTCGACGTCTCGGCGGTTTCCGTAGACGGTGCGGCTCGAGAGGAGCGCTTCGAGGCGGACGTGGCCCCAAGCCCAGTCGGGGCCCCTTGCCAGATGCACATGACGCGATCGAGTTCGCGCGCGCACGCGTCGGCGAGCCCTGATCAAAGACTTCGACGTGGGCACGGACACGGACACGGGGACTCTGGGACTCTGGGAAGCGAGCGGGACTCACGTTCGTGCGCTTTCAGCACGATGAGGACGTCGACGTCGGAAGCTGCGTGGGCGCGGTTGCGCGCGACCGAGCCGAAGATCCCGGCCCAGAGGATGTCGCGTGCGTACTCCTTGTCCTGCCAGATCGGGAGCAGGCGTTCGCGCATTTCGTCAAATTTTGGAATAGACATTGTGGAGTGGGTGTGGGTTGGATGGGAGAGGGGATGCATATGTTTCGCGCCTAGACGAATGCTCAGTCGGATGATGGAGCGCAGATGGTGGCGCAGTTGCATGTAGCCCCGGCCCTCCCCGGCGGCCGGCCCCTACTATGTAGGAGTTACCGTGACTCGCGCCTGTCACGGGGCCTCAATTGTTCTCGTCTCGTCTGCAGACTGTCGACTTCAATCATGTCGGCCGGTTTATCAGTCTTGTCCTGACTTTAGCTTCCTCGACTTGGAGTCTTGGACTGGTACCCGCATCTTGCACAAGTCAGACTCCCATGCGACGAACTCGAGAAGATAGAGGCCGCCATGGACGTGCTGGGTTCATTTTGATATATATATATTGTGGATCGTATAAGTGAGTACACATGTCATGATCGTCTGGCGACGATAGGGACGTAAATCTGATGCGAATCAGAAGGGATCAAGGAAATCATGGCGAGATCGATCAACCAAACAGAAACTGGCCAAAAAAAACGAAAAAAAGGAAAGAGAAAACCACAAGAGCAGTGAGAAGGAAGCGGAACGAGGTGCGGTGTCGTCTCTACCCACTCACGTAATGGATGAACACGGGCCCGCTTTCTTTCTTGAGCACCGGACAGCGACGCTGGTGGACGTGCCTCTTCAGGGCATCGCTCCGCGTGAACCGTTCGTGACAGAAGTCGCAGACGTGCGGGGGGAGACGGCCGGGGAGCTGGTGGTCTTTGACGGTCAGGATGTGGCGTTCGGCCTCGCGCTCTGATCCTAGGTCTTTGGCCTTGCAGCCGGGCATCGTGCAAGGCCATCTGCCGTGTACGTCCTTCAGCTGAGACAGAGCTGTGGCGACGATCGTCGCGTGCAATCGCGCTTTGTCATCCATCATCTCTGGTCCTTTGATCTTGGGTGGAATATGCGACCCTGCTGTCTGCAGCGGAACAGCATCGGGCATTCGGTCGCGAGCGAGGACTCTGTCCTCGCTAGCGTGGTTCTCGGTTGTGACGTTGATTGACCATAGGGTCTCCTCTTCCCTACGTGATTGGATCTCAGGCTTTGAGCTCTTGGTATCGCCGACCTTTGCTCGGCGCTTGGTGACTCTGCCTGTCTGAGGCTCTGTCGCCATTGAGATGTACTCAATGGACTTCGCAGACTCGGGTAGCACGTCCTCGTCATCAATTCGCTTCCTCTTCTGTGAATACGCCTCTGTCCACATTCCTGGAGTCTCCGGCTCCATCCAAGTGATNCCTTCNGCAGGATTGCTCAAAACCGTCGTGACCGGCATGTGAACACTTGGGTCGGAGTTCAGGGTGAACGAGGTGGANGAGAAGGACGAGGCCGGGGAGGCCGAGGAGCAGGAGCAGGTGGANTCGGANGACGAATGAAAGGGAAACTGANAACATGAGCGGTCCGCCGGGATGTCCAGCACACTGCCGATGGACGGGAGAAGGCCGTAAGCGGACAGAGAATCGGGGACAGCCAATTGCGGCTGAGTGCCTGCGATGGACTCNGTCGAGCCGGTCCAAACGTCGCTCGGTCCCATTGCCAAGTTCCATTCGGTCGAGGGCTCGACGTTGTNGAAGTNATTGTCCGTGAAAGGATAGGTGTACGACGGGGAGAAGGTCTGTCCNTGGTTCCANGCTATGTTCAAATCAAGNCNCTCGTCGAAGTTGGGGACTTCNAGCGGTGGTGTCGCCTGATCCTGACGACGTNNAAAAGTGAGTGNNNTNGCACGGCCAGTGCTGGAGGGTATNTGGCTCACCTTGTTNGCGNTAGACCACTGCTCGATATCCCGCATCACATTGTCATACTCGTTNGCGTCTATGTTGTTGAGAAAATCGTCCATNGTGTTGGCGGGGGACGCGAGAGGATATTCGAAGCGGTCGTTCGGGGAGTAGNCGTAAGCGTTCATGATAAGCAAGNGAGTCAGCGTCAATCGAGCGNAGGAGGCAAGCGCAGATACGACGTCTCGAGTGTCGAGTGTNGGTGTGGGAGGACGAAAGCCAGCCCCCATTTATATCCTCTACNCTTTCCTNCATCTCGGACCTCCGCGTGCCCTCTTCGCCTTCCTTTGTCTTCCAGACTCCACAANNTCCGTCCTGCTGACNCTTTTCCCAGACGCTTTGGCCGCCAAAGCCCAGCAACGCGCGCGCGTNNGCGATGGCACNATTGNGTTCGACGCTCCCCACTTTGTTTCCGGGAAAGGCGTGCTTTGCNCGCNTGTTTGTGGCACCGATGCACGATGGCCCGCGGAGATGGATGAATGGCTTGCTATAGATCCTGGGTCAAGTCACTTCTCCTTTGTCGGAGATTGCATTGCATTGCATTGCGCTAAGCACCCCNTTGCTCTTATCNTGGGTGCGCGGCTCGCATGACAGGAGTGCCACCTCACCACGCTCGGCGGATTGCGCTGTANTTGTGGTCCTGAAGCCTGACGAGTTTCTCCTAAACTCCGCCGGCGAGCGTGCATGCCCTCCNTCTCTCGTTTGNANAGCTTTCCCATCNCNTTCTCCNGTAGAGACCATGCTTTGCCCGTCCGTTCGACGGNNGGCTGCTTTTTTTTTTAATTCGCTACTGAGCGCTGAATCGGCGGTGAACGCGAAGCTTGTCGGAGTTGNACTTTCAGAGTTNCCGAGTTGTTGGGTTGCGGGTTTGGCATGACGCATTATCTCACTCGTCTGCATTCGTTTGGANGTACCTTCTGAAATAAGAGGCCATGGAACTCGGTGCGTGCCTCCGTTNTGNCAATCATACGTGAGTGCAGTGTTCATTGTATTACTCATACGTNGTCCCAGGCCATCCGATCGACTCAGGCGGGGATGCATACNCCCGTGGCAAGAAGCTTCGATGGACACAANGNACNNAGAAATGGGNCTGTGTAACGGCGATCGAAGCACATGCGTACGTGCTCAGACTGGATTTGCCTCATTATATGCTCGTGATCGCCGATGTTTTANTNNNTNTAGNTCANNACTATCACTGTCGACCGAGAANCNNGCGGATGTATCCTNTCGACANGANATTCCNTCTCNNCGATNGNCNTGCTNGCCTGAAGTGGTTGGACGAACGCCNTGTCCTGTTCTTGCGTCCTCCAANCNACCACCCTTCTTATTTTNNNNTGTCGANCTCAGANTTTCCNCANTANNTTTCTNCCNTCNCACTTTCNTCGGAATGNTNTGNNNNGCGTCAGAGAANGNNAATCGGGATTCAACGCCCGTTCATCGTACTCACGCTTTNTCGAGTCTCGTTGCGGAACGGAGAAGTCTGCCGTTGGCAATGTCCCATTTCTATTGGGTCGGAGGAACGGCGATCTGTTGGTGTTNNNTNGTTGCNTCCCGACTCCCCGAACCATAGAAGTGGGATGGCAATGTGGGCCTCGTTGATCCTCCGCCCTCCACACGCCGAGTTGGAAGTTTAAGACTAGTATCGACTATATTATCACAGTGACACGGTGGAAGGAGCATCGGAAGATATGCAAGCAAGGAAAACACAGAGATTTTGAAAGGGTGCTTCAGTATTCGNTTGTTTGGAANCAACTTGGAAGNGCGGAAGTTGGGNNGTANATAANTGAGCTATNATGTGCACGTACGAACTTCTTTGGATGGCCTCGGGGCTTCGCTCCTAATATGTCTGGATCCTAATGAGTGTGAATGCCNAANACGACGGCNNATGGCATATGTTTCTACAGTCATGTTCAAGNNATNCGCAGNCTCNGCGNCNCTCAGATTGGANATAGAACNGTCGGCGAGCCGGAACAGCAATATATGCATCTCCTCTTGGGCAGGTAATCAACTTTGAGTTGAAACCGGACACGTCTATCTCAAAACAACGTTTTTNGTGACAAATACGTATNCATAGCATNCAAGCATTCACCCCGATCCGACGNAGTAGGAACAGAGCCATCCTGCCGGGCACTGTGTCGTCAGTNGGCGATTTTCCGAGCGCATTTGTCCTCGCTATCGATATTCCAATAGCCTCATTTTTTTCGGGGGAAAAAGGACAGAATAACAGATTATAGCGCACTCATTTGTGGTAACGCTCAGAAATGGTCGCACACTCACATGCTTCTCATAACTCAGAGTCTGTTGGGCAAAGACGTCGTTTTTGCCTCAAAAATCAAGAANCACAAAGTNATTCTCCTAGCAGACGCAGTGCAAAAAGACGATTGATTTCCAAAGTCATCGGCGCCTTCGCGGAACGAATAAGAGGCAGTTTCATTTCATGGTGACCCACTGGCTTCGTTGCTGAACGCTGAGCAATTGGATGAGCGCTGAGCTGTTGACGTATCNTAACAGTGCCACGTTCGTNGGCACNAACCACAGAGGAAGACACTCGAGGCCCGTCTAGAGATTGGCCGTCGGGGTGACTTCGCCATGTGCTGCGGACAGCCATCACCCGACTACGATGGGGCCACCAGCAACNATGGCGGTAAGCACACTTTATCCTCANTGTCAAGGTATACACTGGTGTCATGCAATAGACTATGAAATCGAGGGGGGGCACATTGGCCTGGGAAAANNCNGGNCAAAGATTCCCGATTNGTGAANAAAGTAACGCCCATGGTACTATTGTCCTGTCCCGGAAATTAAGAAGCCAAAGCGCCATTGAAGGAGANAGTGGGACGGCNCATGTTTCAACATATCAAAGACGAANANNTTANNGGAGAGAAAGGGNATANCAAAATGANAGAGAGCAACGAGCATAAATAGAGGACCTCNGAGCNTAGCTCTCCTTCCTCATTAACACTCTCCAGACATCCATTCCCATCAGATTTGCCTCCCAATCTCNTGAACGACAGAATGNACGTAAACAACNTCGACNCTAGCTTNCCCGTCGTCTCCAACATCGATTGGAACTTCAGCGGTAACATGTACACCGCNGCTCCATGGAACGATCAAGACGCGCTNGCTGGCGTTGATGACAACGACATCGAGGCCTTAATGTTAGGACTCGGACAATGGCATCAGCCGAACAACACTGTGNGTCACATATTCCTCTATACGGACTGTGCCACTAACCTTTTTGCGTCTTCAGGATGAGGCACCAACGNTCCTCGTCTCTGAGCCACTGAATTTGAGCCAAGGATTGGATCACGCANAACCGGACCCACCTCATCCNTTCGCCGACAANAATGTTAGTGGNGGCGAAAATTCCCGTCATGCANAATGTCGACACCGTACAAACGGGCCTCTGGTCCACTCCCGACGGAGCCCACATCCCAACGAATAAATTCTCATCCACTGTTCCCCAGTCCCCGACTCTATTACGAGATCCCCACACCTGTTGACGGCGCGTTTGGCGCGCTTACAGGTGACTCAAACCATCAGTCAATTTTACTCTCCACCTCTCCGTCGCGTTTCGTATTCACCACACCTATTATCCACGATCCAATCAGGCCGGCCGTTAGCCACCCTTCGACAGAGTTTTCTCAAACACCAGCAAGCCAGTCAACGAAGAAGAGGAAAAGGACGGAGGATGAGGATGCACAGCAGTTGGAGCAGCCGGTCCACTATGTCTGGATAGTATGGGAGCCCCCGATGGCTAGGACCACCAAGCGGAGAGCCACGGTCCACAAGCATAGGGTCAACGAGACCCTGCGAACCAACAACGAGATAACCAGGAACCGCACGAGCAAGGACTCTGTCCTCGCTCACCGTCAGGCCCCCGATGCTGTCTCATCGCAGACGGCAGGGCCACGCAGTTCACCAAACACAGCGGACGACGAGGACAATAGCGAGGATGAGAGCAACGACGAGGTAGCAGAGATGAGTCCAAGCGCGAGGGCACATGAGGAGACACAGAGGATGGCCGTTGCGGCGCTCAGGAGAGAGGCGAGTGGGAAGTATCGTTGCGAGATGCCAGGATGTGACAAACTGTTGAGCTCACCGCGCGAGACCCGACGACATATCAAGAAGACAAAGCTGCACAGGCATCCTGATTGTAAGGGAGAATATGCGTGCGGGCACTGTGGAAGGAGGTTCGGGAGGGAAGACTCCATGCGGAGGCATCTGAAAAATCAAATTTGTCTGAAAAAGATGGTCAGCGTCGCGATGGATGGTTAAGTAGGGGAAGAGGAGGCCTGAGGAGACGCATATCAATTTCTATTTTATCTTTCTTGTCCTTGTCGTTTTTTCCCCTTTTTCTTTTCTTTTTGCCGGTTTCTGTTCGGCTTGACGATCTCACCCGCTTTCCTCCTCTCGTCCATCTTTCTAATCTCATATCTTCACCTCCACTCCATATGATGGTTCGATTTGTACTCACCGATTCGGCGCACACATACCGGTGTGTGACGACTCGCGAAAGATCCTGCTAATGAGGAACACTAAAATCTAGAGCAAGCAAGATGAAAAGGATTTCATCGAAATGCACGACAGCAGGTCGTGTAGATGAAGCATCGTGGATACACAGGAGACATAGTCATTGCGAAGTTATCAGTGACTCGTGAGCGATTGAAGCGATTGAGCCCGATTGAGCGCTGGATTGAGCGCAGCCTACTCAATTTGAAAGTCCGCGCCAATCCGGTCTGATCATCATATCCATCGTATGTACACTGACTTCATGTCTCTTCTTGTACAGAGGACGCTCGAGATGGGAAACAATATGTGTGTTTGGGAAGGAGATATGTACTGGATCCAGAAAGATTCATATGAAAATAAGCAAAGCACAAGCAAGGAAAGTAAAAATCACGGTAAGCACCGCTGTGAAACCTATTTAGAGTTTGAGCGTTTCGCAGGCGGTCGCCGCCCAATTGCACCGCCAACACAACCCGCCATTATACAGCAACCCCTACAGCAACTCTTTATCCTGGACCACCATGTCTACTACACAGACAATCTCCATATCTCCTACGTCGCTATTTCTGCGCAATTCGGATTCCAACCATCCTATCAAAGATGCTAATGTCAACGTCGAGGACGAGAGGTTGAATGAAACACCCGAAGAGCTCGTCGATAAAGCGTTACATCGGTTGCAAACCGCAGGAGTTCAGCTCATAGAGTGGGGAACGCTTTTGTTTAGGCGAATGGGTGTACCAGTGATGCTTACCGTGAGCTGCGCCGTCATTTTGTTTTCTGTTAAATCTGTTGACACTGTTAGGGGGTTAGCATTACCACTACCTGATTCCTGACGATGAGCTCGAATCAGCGTCTAAAATTCTCTCGGACATGGGCCTGCCACTATCTCCACCGGCTCCCATTCTTGTTAAGTCCAGCGGGGATTTCTTTAGCAAGGGACGCCTACACCGTCTCACCCGCTCGACATCCCTCGGTCTCGTCCAATACCTCATTCTACTGCCCCTTTCTTTCGCCTCATATACTGAATCTGAGCTTGACCTCCTACCTCGCATCACATCACTTCCATCACCCACTTCTCGAACCCTGCTCGTACCCCAACCCACTGCCGTCTACGCCTCCATCCTTCGTGCGATGGCGGCCTATCCGCGGTGGTCTCCCACGCGGCAGACACTCGAATCGAATCTATCGGAGCTTATCGGTTACAATTTGTACGACCTCCAGGGAGGGTATGTAGATATTGACGACGAAGATCTTTGTCAGACGCTGGAGGTCGATCGCCGCGTGGAAGACGCCGTTCAGGTCGTCAAGAGGTGGGGATTGGCAGGCAAGTGGAGGGATGGTGAAGAATGGATGGGCGACGCTTTGGCCGCCGTAGTCGCAGGGACTGGGGAGATCGAGGCCTTGCCATGGGCTTCATAGGTTCTCATATTTGGTGCGGTTGTTTCTTATAATTATTGCGCTTTCCTCTGTGTAGGATAATGTACGATCTTATCTTTTCGTCCTTTCCTCATGCATGACATGAGTGCTCGTATCATCGGGTTCTTCTCGTATGCAATGTCACTTATGCCCGGACCAACCTCTTTATACTGAGCGGCGATTGCAACTCGTCACGCAGCGAATTCTCATGGCAAGCTTGGGATTTGGGGATAATTTTTACGGTCCTCGTCGAGGGGAAGGTATATCTTTCGAAGGTTTCACGCCAGCTGATCCTGCTGAGTGAGGAGCTCCTTATTCCACTCATCTATCAATGATCCAAATGCGAAGGAGCAGTCCATAGTATGCGACGACAAAATGCGCTCGTTTGGATTGCCCATTCTCGGGAAACTCAGCTACTGATACACGGAGTTGTGCGCGTGGAGCCTATTCATGAGTGGACGGCGTGAGGTGGTCCCCATGAGGGTAAAAGCAATACTCGCCCAGAGAGCATGTTCCGAGAGAGCTTTCATGGGGAATCGAGGCACAAGAGCCCAAGATGGGGCCAACTATGATATAGCATAGGGTATGCCACCGACGATTGAAGTGTCATTTTTCTTGTCAAGCCTGAGGTAAGTTTTCTTCGTCCGAGGTCAACAGTCAGATGGAGGGTATACCAACCTGCGCGTCGATTCCTCCGGGGAGTGTGGTGGATCGAATGATCCCGCACAAATTGTGTGCTCATTGTGGGTTCAGGGGACTCGGGACATTGTGCTTCGCTTTGATAATCGCATTTGATTCATCCGGTGCCACACTGGTTCAATTGTGGTGCGACTTGGGCACCACTGAGGTCTCTGTCGACACCGTCAGAGCTCCCAATGTTATCATGAATTCGCCCAGAGTTTCAGACGGATCTTCAGTTCGCGATTCTGAGGAAACCAGCAAGTTTGCCTGTCATGACGACCGTGGCGGGACACAATTTACTCGATCGGCGGCGATATATTCCACTACGAGTTAGACTGCTGGTGGTTACTACCAGTCAACTATCAGTGAGCGTCCGGGAAAGAAACTCCGTGAAGGCCACGAACGACTCAACCGTAGCTGACATAATGGTCACATTGCAACTTCTCGACAGCCACCCGCTTAACTTTTCCCTCTTTCATATTCAACCTCGAACAGTCAATCTCCGCCTGTGGCACTCGCCCCCATAGTTCACAATAAAAGCAGCTTACATCTGCCACACAGGACACAGTGCCATGGGTAAACGAAATATAAACGAGTCCGTGTCGTCAAGTTCAGAGCAACAGACATGTCTGTGTCTTCCGGTATGCCACGCCCTAGCACTCCTCCCTCCAAGGCCCCTCATAATCTGGTCACTAATGACACTCCATCTGTCGCAAAGCATTCTCTGAGTGCCAAAGGTATTCATGGTGATCTGTCTGAGCGCCGCCAAGCCGCCATCGAGGATTTGGGAGATTCTGTCCCTCAAGTACCCGTACAGTTTTTCCTTGACCATATATTGCCGCCACTACGACGAGGACTACGCGGTCGTCGTTTAGATTCTATTATCAGAACTCTCAAAGGAGGCCCCACACCCGCCATTTCGCAGAACGGTCGCTGGCGGTGCTTCCCTTCAGATCCCCTCACTTCGGGCTTTACCGAGGAGAATACATTCCGACCACTCGTGCAAGTCGTTGAGGCCATCTGCACTGCTGCCACTCATTACTTGGGCGCGACTCAGCGGTTTCTGGACTTCGTTCACAATCCAAATTCTGCACCTCATAGCCAACAGAGGGACAATTTGTCTCGTCCGGACGGTTATTTCATCTTGCGCCGAAGATCGGCCGAAAAACAATGGAAGAATATTGCTGCTTCGGCAGAATATAAGAAGGGGTATTCCCTTGATGACCCATCAGATGTGAGATTCCAGTTTCTTACAATTACCTGCGTGTGTAGGTGACCGTTTCCCACAGAACATGAAAAAAATTCTATGGAGTATGAATCACACACTGCAGGAAGATCCACGTCGTCGGTTCGCGTTGGGTTTCACGATAGAGAATACGAGCATGAAATTATGGTTCAGTAGTCGTGCGGAGACCTTGGCGACTGAGCCCTTCAATTTCATCACGGTCAGTGCTCAAACTGTTTTCACATCCATCCATCTGTGACCAACATCCTCGTCGACATCCACAGGACCACAAATTCGTCGTTCATTTTTTCTTGTCAATGACGTATGCTGATGAAGTGCAGGTCGGCTGGGACCCCACTATCGCCGCTCATGAGGTCGGAGGCGAAATTTATTACGACTATACGGTTCAATCGGCAGGTGGGATAGAGACGGTATACCGGACGAAGAAGATTCTGTCGGATATTGGTGCCGATGCGCTGCGCGGGAGGGGTACTCGAGTGTGGGAAGCGGTGATGCTGGAGGGTGGCAAGGAGGTCGGAGAACCAGTTGCGCTCAAGGATGTGTGGATTGATCACGATAGAATGAGGGAGAGAAATATCCTGGAGGCATTGCGAAAGTCTGCCCTCGCGCCTGACGTTGCAGAGCGTTTGGAGGATTGTCTCCTTACCGTCGAGTGCCACGGAGACGTTATTATTGGAGGGTCACCCGATCACACGCGGGACTTGATGATGCGCGGCAAAGAAGTCAAGGAGTCGATCACGGTTTCTACAGCACGGAATGCGGTGAAGAGCAGCGGGTCCAAGGTCGCCACGGGATCATATATTGTGGCGGAAGATTACCATGCGCAGCGGAAAGCAAAGAGTGTCAGGTACCACCCGAAAATTCACTATCGGATCGTTTTCAAAGAAGTCTGTGAGTCGCTTTTTGCGATCACGTCTCTCTCCGTCGTATTCCACGTCCTGAGTTGGGCGACAATCGGTACGCACTCATATCACCCATCAGACATATCCTCCCTCACATCTTGCACCAGGTCTGAGTGCAATTCATCAATGTGGTTGGGTGCATCGCGATATTAGTATTGGAAATATTTTAGTGCTAAATGGTCGGGCAAAAATCAGCGATCTTGAGTATGCAAAGAAGGTGGAACACGATCGGACTCACGACGTTCGAACGGTATGTGCAGTTTTTACTTTTTTTCTCTGATCACACTTATATCTGAGTTCCGCAGGGGACAGCAGCATTCATGCCGATTGAGACCGCCTCACAATGCTACCAATTCGTGCCTAAGAAACCGCCCAAGTTAGACCTCGACTTCGATTTTCGGGTGGTGTCAGATGCCTCCCGTGGGGCTATCGCCTCCCTCCCGCTCGCTACAAGCGGCCAAACACAAGCGCAAAGCACGCTACCACCTTACAAATACAATCCTCTACACGATCTCGAGTCAATCTGGTGGGCAGCAGTCTACTTTGTGGTCAACAAAGCAGTCATGAACCGGAACGAAGAAGGAGCCCCACATGAAGTAGCGAAACGTGTGGAACATCAAAGGAAATTGGCGATTTCCTTGTTCTATTCTTTGGACGGCAGGGCGAATGTGCTGGGGACGGATGAACAATTTAACTCGAAAGTACCGAAACTCCATACGTCCGTCCGCTGGATTGGTTTCGACATACTCGAACATGCAAGAAGCTTACTTGTCAAGCAGTACATGGAGGTTGAAAAAGACCTCACTACCATCACGGAGACTGCGGCTAATGGTCTTCATATTCCATTTTTCAAACTCTTCCTCAATGCAGCTGTCCGGTTGGAAAACGACAACATCGAGATTGGCCCACTGAGAGATCCTCTGGCAATTACCAACGCTAGGCGGGAATCCATAGGTGAGCCACATCGACGGAGGGTCGCAATTCCTGCTCCATCCACGCGGAGTGGGATCAAGCGGAAGGCAGAGGACTTGGAGCCTGACGAAGATGGCCACGATGAGGGCAGCGATGAACGCTCGAAATCCTTGCGTAGGGTGTCAACAAGGTTATCCAAGAAGGCGAAGTCGTCCCATCGAGATGTGTCGGGTGGAGATGTTGGTGGCGCCAGTGGTTATATTTCACAGACTCGCTCTGGAATCGGACGCAGTAGTGTCGATCGACGGAAGAAGGACCGTCAGTCCAAGCACGAGGTCCAGACGTCAAAAGCCGATACGTCTTCCTTGCAGAGTGCGGGGAAGCGGAAGAGAATAAACGCGGAGGACGATCTTGATGGTGAAGAGCACGATGGACCTCCAACGGCAGTACTCCGTGTGTCGACAAGATCTAGCAAGAAGGTGAAGTCGTCTCACCGAGCCTCAATGGTCACAGACGGTGCAGGTGCCAGCCAGTCCAAGGATGACGTTCAGCAGCCGGAAGTCGCTGGCTCACCTCATCTGACGCGGAAGCGAGTCAAGCGGAAGAGTACGAACATGAGGGAAGGTTACGGTGACCAAGAGAAGGATGAACGGTCGATAGAAGTGGGTAGGGTGTCGACGAGATCGTCCAAGCAGGCGAAATCATCCCATCGAGATATGTCGGGCGGAGATTCTGCGGCGGGTCCCAGTGGACCTAGTTCAAGGACACGGACTCGAACTACAAGTCAACGGCGGGGTCGAATTGCAGGAGACGCAAACTCATGACGCACGCGGAAGATCGGGGAGTATCCACCCACCACCGCCTGAGTGACGATGCATTGTTGACGAATTTTTGAGTGTTATAGTTGTATATCCATAGTGCCTGTATATTTTTTCATTCGCCGACCCTCTTGGTCCTCTCATCGCTGGAGCGTTAAGTTAGAGCTATGACAAAGCGCAGCAACTCTTCAGCTTGAAGCTTCATCAGGAGCAATATTTTTCAAATTATGACCACCACATCAATCATCATCCTGATTCCCTCGTTTACGTTCGATGTCAATGTGCCATCAACGGACGGGCAACTCACAGACTCACCTTGATACTCCAGAGTGTTGTACAGCCAATTCTCCAGCTATGCCCGTGTGCGACATTACTTGTCTATAAGGCATAAATTCAGAGCTAAGGGGACGAGAAAAGGGCCAGTGGAGGCCAGGGAATGCCGTGCATGTGCAGGGCTAAGGAGCTCGACCCACCTTTCATGCAGGTGAGATGAGTACCTGAGATCTATTCTGCTCGAACTGAGGACCATTGAGTCGATGGGAATGAATTCGCATGCCTCCCGGTTGAATTGGTGTGGTGATTGTCAACCGAAAGGATCGGGATACGGATCACAATCAAAACCGCAATGCTGCAGAGGCGATATGGTGTGTCTGTCTTCATGAGGGAGCAAGGAATCCAAAGATCAAATATTGTATATAGTTGCAGAGCGGCAGAGAAGGCATATTCGGTTGGTCGACGAGGATGTTCGGAAAAATAGTACGCATCATTTTATTGCGTTGATCGCAATGAATCGTTCGTTGTTGAACCTCGTTGATGTTGCATATATCGTATGCGATTGTGTGTGCATCTGCTACGAGACCGTGGTCTGGTTTTGACATCCACAATGTAGAATTAATGCGCACCAATTGCGTTGTCAGCATCTGAAAAGAGCGCATCCAATACATCACGTCGGAACACATGATACGAAGCAAAGGCATTCAGTCATAGTAGACGAGTCGGATGCTGTATCGGAGGCGATGTACATGTCGATCGCGACTCACCCAGAAATATGAGGGGCTCGAATTCAATGGCCACGCACTTTGACGAACGATGGCGGAGGCAAAGGTAGGTCTATGCTCGGGCCCTCGAATGGGCCCAGACTAGTGAGAGGACAAAGCCATACACTGACCCTACTCGCCCCCCACCCTTGTGCGACGGACTCACCAGGCGGAGCACGCATTGTTCTCGGGAGATCGTTTCCTGTGACAGGGACAATATCAGGCTCCTATTGGTTAACAGAAGACGCATACACTTGCCGGCGGAGGAGATGAATGACACTTCAGGGGCGACAGCATCATCCGCTCCTCATGCCATGCAAGGTGTTTTGCTCCAAACGTATCGGAAATTCTGCGCAACAAGCGCAGATCGATCCAGAAAAAAAGATGACAAGGTGGCTTACTATTACAACGCAAATCAACTGCACAGCTCCCCTGCAGAAGGTAAATCATATACACGTGTTGCGCATTGGGCCATGAACATGAGACGATGCATTGACCCAGGGCAACGAATCCAAAATCTCGAGCAAAGTATACTGTTTTGGGAACAAAGTATCGCGCATGGCGCAATTGTCCTGTCCCGGATCTCGAAGGTCAAAGCATCAATGAACGAGAAAGTGGGACAGTGCGGAGTCCGAAATCAGGAAACAGGAAGGATAGTGGGGAGAACGGACAAATTGAAATGAAAGAACAATGGGTATAAATAGAGGGCCTCCAACCGTGGCTCTCTCCCATCCAATATCTATCACCCCAAAAAACCCATCCCGCCTCCTGCTTCATACCTAAACTCAGAGTCTTTCAGCTCACAACAGAATGAGCACTTACACCAGCGATTTCACCTTCCCGAGCCATCCCGCCTCCATCGCTTCCAATGCGGATTGGCACTTTGGCGGTGAAATGTACTCGACCGCCGCATGGAACGAACAGGACTGGCTCGTCGGGATCAATGCCAGTGACATCCAAGATGCATTGCGATGTCTCGTTCAGTGGCAACAGTCCAACACCATCGTGAGCCACACATTCTTCAATACTAACCGTGCCACTAAACACTTTCCATCATCAGGATCCGACAACACCGTGCCTCGCACCAGACTTCAATACGGCGTCGGAACTAAACCAGGGCTGGGAGCAGACACAGCCTTTTCCACAGGCCGGAACCTCGTTCGACAATGATTTGGGCATTGGACAGACGGACACCTGGTCCAATGTGAACGGGTCCTTCGCCGCCCCCACAGAATCCCCGCCTACCATCCCTGAGGTCCCCTCCAACGACCTCTGTGGCATCGCCCCATCCTTCCATGATGCGCTCGGACGGACGAACCATTGGTCCAACGTCGATGGATTCTTCGTCGCCCCCACTGAATTCCCACCCGCCATCCTTGAAGCCGACTCCAACTTTGTCTATGGCATCCCCCCATCGGCTAATGACGCACTCGAACAGACGGGCCTCTGGTTCAACATCAACGGGACCATCCCTGTACCCGCCGAGTCCCCACCCATCATCATCGAGGGCCCCTCCAACGTCACCTACGACGTCCACGCGCCTATCTATGATGTACTCGACATCCATGCCGGCAACGCATATCAACAGGCAGCCCCTCCCTCGTCTTTCTCTTTCCCTCTCGACGCGTGCCCGATGGTTCCCATGCCAGCAGCGACGAACGCGAGCGACCCCACCGAGAGCCTCGCTCCAGTGGACGTTTCGCCACCACAGGCAAGCCGGGCGAAAGGGAAGAGGAAAAGGGCAGACAACGAAGACATGCCTCAAACGAGCCAGAGGACCACCAAGCGGAGAGCTACGGTCCGCCAAAGTAGGGTCAACAAGACCCTACCAATCAACAACAGTACAACCAGGAACCGCGCGAGCGAGAATTCTGTCCTCGTTCGCGACGAGGTCCCCGATGCTGTCTCGTCGCAGACGGCAGGGTCAAGCGGTTCCCCCACCAAAGGAGTCGCGCAACCCGGGGACGGGAGTGAGGGGAATAATGAAGTCGGAGAGATAAGCGTCAGCGCGCACAAGGGGATACAGTCGAGGGCCACAGCTGCGCTAAAAGAGGACGAAGGCGACAAGAGATGGCATTGCACGATGGAGAGTTGCAACAAATCGTTCGGGAGGGAGAAAGATGCGAAACGGCACATCCTAGGAACCAAGGGCCACAGGCATCCTAAGGATGAGGCTGAGTATGTCTGCGAGCATTGTGGGCGTAAGTTCGGGAGGAGCGATGCGAGGCGGAGGCATCAGACGACTAAGACTTGCGAGGTGTTGAGGAAGATGGAGGAGGCAGCACCTGGGGTATAAGTAGGTGAATAGAGCACTCACCTCGTCCGCGTTCCCTTCTTCGTTCCCTCTATTTATTTTTCTTTACTTCCTTGTTTTCCTTTTTCCTTCCCTTTTCGCCGGTTTCTATTCGGCTTGACGATGGATCTACCTTGTTCTTTTCTTGTCCGTCATTGTACTCTTCTCTCTCCATAGTCTGAGTGCCAATGTAAGGGCGACACCGTTGATCGAACTTCGGCGTTAAGCCGCCGTCACGTGCTGCTAAACAAGACGCGTTAACACGCGTACTCGCGTTGGTACACGCCGCCGCCCGTACACTACATCCGCTCTCCATCATCTATCTACCATAAGCTATGTTAATATGCCTGCCCACATCAATCTACCTGTGTTCCACTCATTTCGCTCCCCGCCTGGCTTGCAGCTTGCACGCGAGCTTCTCCGACCCCAATTACCCTTCGACATTCATGACTACCAGCTCGAAGGAACATGCGCGGTCTTGGACGGGATAGACCTTCTTGCTACGGTACCTACCGGTGTCTGTCCCTACTTTTGATTTAATTAGATTACTGCGCGTCCACTGAGCAAAATTGCTTTCGCCCGCCTCGTAGTTTTGAAGGTCCTGAAGCTGAAAAAGGCAGGTGTGAGATCACGTGGCAATAAATTTGTAATCCAGCTGAATGGCCTGAATCCCTATCCCCGCTCGCGACAGCTGAAGTTCGATCACCGACATCAGGGGCACGTTGAGGTGCAGACCTTAATAAAGCAGAACGACTGTCTTCTGCTTTGTTTGTAAGGTCTGACTGTGGGAGATAACTCTCTCCATCTCCACATGTCACTTGTCTTTTCACTCAACAATACAACGTGCGCACGTCGGGTATATCGCCATAACATCACGTCCAAATCATCCTCTCGATCTCGCAGCATCGTGTGATCACTGGTCCAGCGAAAAAAAAGGTTGACTCGCGTGTGGTCCAGAGCAAGCGAGAGGAAGAACATGTCGCTGTGATCCTTTCAGCGAAGCGCGATCGAATAATTCTTGGTAAGTACATACGGATTGCTGCGGAAGTGGGGAGAAAGCTCATACGCAGAACGATGGTGTTCTGTGCGAGGTCTGCAAAAGGAGACTACATAAAAGCCTGTAGACATCAAGTTACAGGCTGGGTACGAGCTGGTACGAGCCTAATTCGGAGGAAAGTTCGTCATCACTTTGTCTATTCTCTTCCGACGACCAGCATCATCGATCCACAATTATCGATCACTCTCCTTCACTTCAACAGGTCTCCAGAATTCTACTCTCTTTTCACGATGCCAGACGTTACTGGTCAACATCTTTGTTCTCCTAGTATTGGATTGAGGCTGGTACGAAAACTCGAACATGTCTCGGTGAGTTAGATTTGTACAGAGTAGAGGGTGTGTAAAGGGACACAGAATGAGGCGAAGGAGAACAAGAGAATTCATGGGTACAGATCGATAAGCTGAACAGAAACCGTCGAAAGGAAAAAGAAAAGAACAGGAGGAAAGAAAGAAAACGGAAAGCGTCGGTGCGCACTTTAAGGCGTCCCATCTCACTTTGTTGTCTCTCCATAGCCGCATACCCTACTCGTCATTTGCATCATCACCCTGCAGGAATGACGCTGATGTCTTGTCAGCGAGGAATACCGATCGAACGAGAGGCCGCAGGCATCGCATATATAGGCGCCATCAATGCCATCAGGTCGATGGGTCAAGGTCTGTGAGACATGGCGGCGCAAGTCTGATTTGCGCGCGAAAGGCTTGGACTTGCACCCAGGCTTGTAGGGGCAATGAAACTCATCTTCTGCCAATTTAACCCTCTCTGCATCCTCCTTGGCCTTCTCCAGCCATCTCCTTCTTGTCTCTTCCATCATCCGTTTATCTATCGGAGGGTCGCTTGGTCCTGTTGCGTGCGACGGCATAACATCAGAGATGCTGTCCTGCACGAGGATCCCTTCCTCCGGGACTGCGTTCTTGAATATGGTATTTGTACGTGGTAGGGCCTTGATCAACCTCCGTGACTGCACTTCGGGTTCACTGCCCTCGGTATTTTGCACCTTACGTCTGCGCTTTCTTGTCTTCATCGGCTGAGTCTCCTCATATTTCTCGTCCTCCTTTGATCTCTTCCGCTTTACGCCCGGCGCGTGAACACTGGCTGGCTATGGTACCGAATGACTCGTGCTATCAGAGCCCTTGGTTGAACTTCCTGCCAGTGGGGCGTTGCTTTTTGGCTGGGAAGGGTGAGAAGTCGATTATAGAAATAGGCTGGTGTCGATGGGTGGGAACGACGGCAGGCGTCAGGGTGGAAGTTCCCAGGCATGATGATATCGAAGACGAAGAACGTGAGAAGAACTGGAGAAGAAGACGGGTCGTGAGTGCTGGATTGTCCAGCGAGGACATTGAGCTCGTCATTGATGGGCCAGTGGGTGATGTTGGGCTCGACGTTCACTAGAGTCCCGCCGAAGTCGGATCCCAATTCACCTCCAGGATTGTGAACCTCATAGCTAGGTTCATCATCACTTCCAGCTGGAAATGACTGCACTATGCGCTGTTGTAAGTCCGGTGGCAAGAATAACTCAGGAAACTGAGGCTCGTTCGTCAGTACACTAGCATCGCTTTGGAGCTGGGGGTATGAGAAGGTGAGTGGCACGGTTGCTGTTATCAGAGGCACAGAGGGCTCACGTCGCTTTCATACAGGCCGAGGCCGATATATCTGCCACTTTCGACGCTGTGAAAACTCTGTGACAGCTAGTCCGACTCTGAAAGCAGTTGATGTGTGGCGGGGGTGACGTCAACGTCGCGGGCGTCGCCGAATGACCAGTCAATTTTGTCCATGGAAAGCGAGCCCATGTGATCGGGAGGGAAGTAGAATTCCATATCTTCTCTATAGGATTGGGAAACTGATCGCAAGGCAATGAGTGCAAGGCGAAGACAGTGAGTGATTGGACAGGTTCGCTCAAGTTGGAGGGATTCCTTTGTATTTGCATCATTCTGTCACTTTAAGATTTTCGCAACACCGAATCTCTGGTACGTTGTCCTCGTCACGTCTTTTTGAAGTCCGACAAAGGGACTCCGTTGTGCTTTGACCATTGGAGCCGGGCAATTGTTTACACAATTTTAGACTGGCATCGCAGCCACGCAAGCCTCTGTGTTTCGCCTTGGATGCCTCGTGTTTGTGGCCCTTTCAGGAGTCAGTTTTTTGGATGACTTGACTTGGGCTGTAGGTCGAAGACGCAAAGCTACCAGGGCTGTTCTGCAGCGTCGCTTGTCACTGTCGGTCTTCAAACTGTTGGCAAAGGTCTAAGTCTCCGACCTTCATCACATCCAACGGAGTTACCTCGATCTCGTCGCTGCTTCCCTCCACAATTCGTGTCTCGCAGGCTGGGTGCTGCAACTATGACATCTAGAATGCAGTCATACACGCAGCCCTGTCTGCCAGTGTTCGCGATTTTCCCAGCCTGATGCGCCCCAGATTTTGACGTCGCCATGGCAGACTTATTCGAACATAATCACTTACTCTGGGGGCCGTTCCGTGAAGACATCAAGGCACTTTTCGAGGCGTGATGGGATACCTACTTTGGTGATACTGTCGCACATAACAGGATGGAATCTAATCATTACGAGATCCTAGGTAATTGAAGAATATGTCTGTGAGTACTTCTCCTATGTTGGACCTGAACGAGCTCTCGGCCATTGCTTTTCTAATTCTGATCTGAGTCTGTCAGTCTGATCAGTCCATTTCGTGCGCCATCTCTATGTTTTTTCAAAAAGAAGACGAATCTTTTCCGTTCGATGAGACGACAGCGGCGAAAGTGCAAATATTTGTATGTATTGCCAGATTATGGACGTCATGAAGATCTGGCAGAGCTGCCTCGTGACACAGCAAAGGCAATTCCGATGTACTACATATGTCTCCCGATGTACGTGTTAAAGGGATGAGCAAGCGGTAAATATGTCATAAATTGATTTTATTGAGAGTCACAGGCTGAAAAGCGAGGAGCAAATTTGATCGACAGAAAAGGATGAAGCCACTGCCGTATCCGCTGAGCAGACTTCGATGTGACGTGTGTGGTATTAATCGTCAATATCGCGGCATTCACATTTCACGTCGTCGCTCACTTTCAAGAAGGCCTGCGTCGCGCATCCCAAACAAGGCTACTGTTGGTGCAGTCGATTGTTCCAGTGTGACTGTTGTCCCTTCATCACGTCGCATGCAGGCTTCGGAGGAACGCCTCGGATTGCTAGCCGTATATTGCTCGGTGCCGTCGTTTTAGCCGATGCTTGATACTGCCATTGCTCTTGGCAAGATGCGCAGTGGACAGGACGGACCTTGGAGTTGTTTTTCTCGGTTTAGATGAATGTTCAACGTTCATCAACTTAGGTCTCTGGCTTTGCAAATTTTTTTTTATATCGTCTTACCTTCTAACACTGACAATGAATGGTTTAGGTCATTTGGCCTTCCTTCCTGCATACGCAGAAACTTGATCGGTGTCAAAGTGCAACATTGCTTGGGATCTATACATGGGTCTGTGTTTATGCTATTTTCGCATTGGTACCGCATCTTACCAGAAAAAATTCATACGGATCAACTCTCATGAGCGTCGACAAAGGCGAATCTTGCTTGGTCTTACGGTGTATCCTGCCGAACTTCTGCCTTCATGGATGGACCAAACACTACATCGCTCACGAAGATTCCGTTTTCTGATGACATGCACAAGAGTTGCAACTGATGCTCGATTCAATGAACCTTGTACGTATGTATCGGGACCCCGCTTGAAACACGTCTCAACATCTGCCTTTCACACAGTGCTTATGTGACTGCTGATAGTACATACTCTGGAAGAACGCCATTCCACATTATGCGTATGCCAATGATTGTCTTGTTCATATCCTCAAAGCTCAGCTTCAGTAGTTGCGATCGCAGCTCTTTTTTTCTCGAAATCTTTTTCTCAAGATGGATCATGCGTCTTGCATGCAGCAGGCATGTCGAAAGACTCCATCTCTCCTGATATCAGCTGTGTCATTACATGAGATGTAAGCCTTACTCTCTTGTCTCTCGAATTGCTGAATATGATTGCGTACAGATGTCCATTCATTGTGGCGTAAATCTTCCTTTTCAGTGATGAAGCCGCATCAAACTTCGATCTCCGGCTTCTCTGCAGTGCATCCTTCAATGTTATTGCCAAATACCTCTATCGCATCGCTTAATCGAACTAGTAGGCGGGTATTAAGTGGGTGCAGGAGCATTCCGGAGCATTCCGTACACTGGCGTCACATCTCTCTTGATAGAAGTTGTACCATGACATTTTTATGTTCCAGAGATGTAAGTTTTGTTCTCTTGCCTCTCGAATTGTTGAACATGATTGCATACAGATACGCCAGCGTCTTATATCATATTCCCCTTCAGCGGCCTGATCCAGCCATCCTGGTTTTCCATCCTATCATTCTTCGTTGAGTGAGCCCTCTCACTAGTTGAAGAAGCTTTCCAAGCAGTCCACGTGAATGCGGACGCGGAAACGTCTTGTGGCGCTTAGTTCCATCTATTCTTCGCACTGCGAAGGCAAGGTATCTGGTAAGGTTTATGCTTCGCCAAATGGTCTCCAAGCTACTGCTTGGAAGTTAGACGAACGGCGAACCGGATGTTCGCGCACCTTGAGTTCATATAAATCCCTGGCTTTGACTGACCTCGAAGTGTTGCGCTCCCGCAGCGGTTCACTCTTTTCACTCTCTGTTTCCCCTTACCATGCTTCCCACTGTGGCCCTCACTTACCTTCTCGTGCTCATCTTGACCGTCACGGGGAAACCTGTTGTTATCCGCGACTCTCTCATCAGCCTCCCCATCGCAAAGACCGTAAATGGCACATCCGCACGCCATCTTCTCAAGCAAGATCAAGCCCGTGCGAAGGCATTGCGTGCTCACGCTGAGGCCAAGCTCAGTGGCGCTCATCGGAGCAAAAATTCGACCACCAGCGTTCCCGTGGAGAATCAGGCTGTCATCTACACTGCCTCGGTCGGTATCGGAAGCCCCGCGACCACTTGTGAATCAGTATTCTATCATTTTCTTTCGGATGCAGATACAGACGGAGCATTTCTTCAGACACTCTTCTCATTGATACCGGCTCGTCTAACACATGGGTTGGTGCTGGCAAGGCCTACGTTAGGACTAACACCAGCATGAAGACATCCGATCATGTAGTGAGTTCGATCTTTTTGTCTCCTTATGGTGAAAGATTGCCTAACTCAAGATACATGGAAGTCAGTCACCTACGGCTCTGGAACCTTCTCTGGTATATAGTGTTTTTGTCGTCTCCACTAATATGTCGATACTGATGACTATCTCATCAATTAGGGACCGAATTCATGGACACAGTATCTTTGGGTTCGGGCTTGACTATCACTAATCAGTCCATCGGCGTCGCTTCTAGTTCGAACGGCTTACCTGGCTTTGACGGAATTCTGGGGTAAATACATATACCCTTCCTTATATCAGATCTCGATACTAACCTCTCTTCCCTGTAGCATTGGTCCTGCCGATCTCACAATTGGTACGAACGTTTCTTGTCGTCTGACATGAGGCCGGAACCTGAGGCAATACCCAATCCAAGGCACGCTCTCCCCAGGTAACAGGTCCCCTATCCCCACGGTGACGGACAATCTCTTCAACCAGGAAATTATCGCAAAAAACCTCGTTGCCGTCTCCTTTGAGCCTACGACCAATTTACCTGCAAAGAACGGCGAACTTACGTTTGGTGGAACTGATTCGAGCAAGTTCACGGGATCAATCACCTTCACGTAAGTCTCCGTGGGCGCTGCATGCTCTCCAAATCTGACTAGGACGCTTCCTAGTGGAATCACGAGCACGTCGCCTGCGAGCGCGTTCTGGGGAATCGACCAGTCGATTAGATATGGCACATCAAACCCTATTTTGTCCACCACGGCTGGCATCGTTGACACCGGTGAGTACAATATTCGCTCGTGCAACACTGGAGCAGCTAACACGGAGATCTGTTACTTTCAATTTCAGGTACCACACTTATTCTTCTCGCCTCTGGTGAGTTCATCATGTGCCAGTGAACTTCACCGGACAAGCCGCTAACATAAAATAAACAGATGCTTTTCGGCGCTACCGATCAGCTACCCGAGCGGTGGCCGACAACAACACCGGTCTCCTCCGCTTGACAACAGCACAATACAAAAACCTCCAAAGCTTGTTCTTCACCGTCGGCAGGGTAAATCAAATTTATCAATCTCCCGCGTCATCGAGCACGTCTCACTGACGGCTCGCGTTACAGACGACCTTCGAGCTGACAGCCAATGCGCAAATCTGGCCGCGCTCCCTCAATTCATTCATCGGTGGCACGTCGAACAACGTCTACCTCATCGTCGGCGGTAAGTGACGCACATATACTCCGCTCGCATTGTCCGTTTCTGTTGTGCTCACACCCCGCCGTCCCGTCAGATCTTGGGAGCAACTCGAGAGAGGGCCTCGACTTCATCAACGGGCTCGCTTTCCTCGAGCGGTTCTACTCCGTCTTCGACACTGATAAAAAGCGTGTCGGACTAGCCACAACGCGTTATACCTATGCGACCACCAACTAGAGCTGTGCCCGTGTGTGCATACGTAGTGTGCGTTGAGATACGATCGAGTGTAAGCCTACGGCTCACGACACCAAACCACCGATTGCATCCTTCCACAACACCTTCCCTTTTCATTATCATTCCTCGCTCGTCCTGTATTGCTCACTTTCTTCCGCTATCGTCCTTCCCATTTTCCCCGACCTTGTCACTGNGCAAAAATACTTACTTACATGCATTTGCGCACGGACGTCCCTTTCTCTATATAAACTACACGGATTCCTGCCCATTAATCATTCCTTCGTTTGCCTTGTTTTTCCTTTAGAATTTTCCTTTTCGCTCACAAGTGCATACGTACTTTACGTTGTTTGTACCAAAAAACTGACTTAATGGCTTCTCAACAGATGGAATGCGATGCATGTTGCAAAAACGAGCTTTCAACGAACGATGCATTATGACTTCAGACGCCTGGCATTCCGGGCGACCGAAAAACTATCCTTTAAAGTCTGTATTCTCACACATGAGAGCATATAGACACCCTCTCGCCCATCCCGATTCCCTTCTGACTTCTTTTATTTTTTGGCCAGCCTTTTGTGTGCTCAGGCCTGCCTTCTTGGACTGCTTAGATGGGTGTCCGATTTGGCCTGATGTCTGAGCGCATGAGGATAGAGAATACTTGCTTGGGTGACGACTCCTTGTTGCCAACATCGTATCCCTCAAGTGATTCATCGATCTGCAACGGACGAGTCGTCGGATGTATGCAATCGAGATGAGATCCTTGAGATCGACGCACGAAGCGTTCGGAAGCATGTGATCGAGGAGTGATCGAAAGCGCTATCAGCGGATGAGAGCCATCCTGTCGGTCACAGATGTTCCGCTATGCAATTTTGGCGGCTGATGAGCACGAGTTTCAGATGTATTCAGTCCTATGGACAAATATTGTTCCATGTCCCATTCTTCGCAAAGAGGGAACAATGTATCATAGTACAGCAGTCCTGTACCAAACGGACGTGCGTCGTTCATAAAGGAAACGAGCGCGTCGACCCACCTCTGTCGAATACCGTCATTGTGTACTATTCACCAAGTTCATCAAAGGCCAAAGGTTGAAGGGCGCAGGTCAAGCTTTGAGATAACAAGCGAGAACAAAGATCACCGACTTGCCAACAGATGCTGAACTTAATCGCCGCTACGAATGACCGAGTACACCGTTGTGCCAGTCACAAAATTTGCCTAGAAGCCAGGGTCCTAGATGTCTTGAATGATCTGATAAACAAGCGAAAGCGCCGGAGTGGCCCCGCCAAGGCGAGTGATGCGTCAATGACGCGGGTATAGCTGTTAAACGAATGCACAAAAATGGACCAACATGGACCGGGGAAGATCCGAACTCGACGATGCTTGACGAATGTGGGTTTGTCGCAATCATTAGCAGCGCTGCGGTCGAAGATCAAGATGGTCTGAGGTTTGTGGATATCTGTGGAGAGAGGAGCCGCTCAGGAGACGAGTCCTGGACGAGTATTGTCTGTTGCACTTCACAAAGTCGTTTGAGATGCCTCGACGTTGCGCGTCCATCCCTACCGATATTCCAGAAGAATTCACCTCGCTGTTCGGGCTCCTGCATATACCCACTTTCCATACAACTCGCCCAACGACAATAACTGACCTCTTTCAGTATCTCCCCTGTGCGGGTGATACACTTCCCTGGCCCTACACCAGCACCCCCAGAAGGATATTCACCATCCGTACAAGCGACTTGCCCTCCCCATGCCCAACATGAGGGAATGGTACAGCAACTAGTGCATGCCGCACGTGCAGGATTTGAGTTGAAGACCGCTTCTTCACGATATCGCAGGACAGCTTGGAACACGTGGATTGGAGGAGGAGACGGTATTGTGGACGGAAGAGGGCATCTCTGACATCGAGCGAGAATGATGGATGGTGTGAGTAGTACGCAACGAGCAGAGCGATTGGACATCAGGGTTGTTCTAGTTAGTGGTTGGTCGACGACGACGAAAGACGAACTTCACAAAGCCGACCGGGTTATGTAAGCATCTATGCATAGTCCGCGTCCGACGCGAATCTCAACTTCAATGTTTCAATCATCACGCCAGATCGCACCTCGCTGAATTTCCTTATCCATCGTCTTCTTGGATATTCTACACGAGAGGCTTGCTAGCGACCTGTTCTTCGCCTCACTTGCTCTGGACCTTGGTGCCGCCAGTCGGACAAGTGATCGCAAAATACTACGAGATCGAGAGGATTAGGGATGATGATAGAGACGTGAGGATATTCTTGATGTATGTGCGTTGCATCAGTGAGTACAAATACAAATACTATGTTGAAATGGGGAGAGCACAGTACAACAATGGGCAAGAAAAGAACAAGGGAGATAGATCGTCAAGCCGAACAGAAACCGACAAAAAAGAAAAAACAAAGGGAGAAAAACAAAGGCAGACAAGACGAGGTGAGCACTCTCTCCAGCTACTTATACCCCAATCAATGCCGCCGCCTTCTTCCTCAACCGTCCACAAGCCCCGCTCTTCTGATGCCTCGCCATCGAATCTCTCCTCCCAAACTTCTTCCCGCAATCCTCGCACACATGCTTTCCCTCACACTGAGGATGCCGATGTTCCTTCGTATCTGTGATGTGCCGCTGCGCCTCCTGTTGCCTGCGAAACCGTTTATCGCATCCTGGCATCGTGCACGGCCATTTTCTGTCGGCGTTGTCCTTCTTGAGCGCGGCGACGGCTCGATCTTGCAACTCTTCGTACGCTTTTGCACTCGCGCCCGACTCTTCTACCTCGTCTTCGGTGTTTTGGGAACCGCTTGGCCCTGCCGTCTGCGACGAGACAGCAAGGATCCCGTTGCCAGTGAGGACAGAGTCCCCGCTTGCGTGGTTCCCTGTTGTAGAGTTGTTCGATGGTAGGGTCTCGGTGACCCTACGCCGGTGGACCGTTGTTCTTTGACGTTTCATGGTCCTGTTTGTCGGGCGCTCCGATGCCGTCCAGATGTACTCGACTGGCCTTTTCGACTCTGATGGTGCTTCCTCCTCGCGCTGTTTCCTCTTCCCCGTCGCCCGTCTTGTTGGTGGCGGCACCTCCATGGGAGCAAAAGTTATCGAAGGGTAACCCACGGCCGGCATCATGGGGTTGTGAACAATGGGCATGGCGAACACGAATGGGGATGGAGTGGTGGAAGGTGAGGTTGCCTGTGCATTCGAGTAATCCGTAGATGCGCCGAAGGCGCTGTCGACAGATGGGGGCACGCCGTAGTTGGAGGGTACTGCAGGCGGGGATGGAATTGACCCGGCGCGGGTGCTGTTGATATTGGACCAGAGGTTCGTCTGTCTCGTTCCCAAGTTATGGCCGAGCGAGGTTCGACTGGTGGGAAAGGCTGCGCCTGCTGCCATCCTTGTTTCGGCTGCAGTGGCATAGTGTTGTTGGATGCCGAGGGCGACAGCGTCGGCTCCTGATGATGGAAAAGGAAGGGCTTAGTGGCACGTTCAGTATCGAAAGACGTGTGGCTTACATTGTGGGTCCGCCGCCACTCCTGCGTTAACGATTGAATATAGGTCCATTCTTGGTCGGTGAATTCGGCGGCCGTGTTCATGTGGCTGCCGATATTCCAGTCCATGTCGGGAAGCGCGGGGGAAGGATGGTTGGGAAAGTCGATGTTGATGTTGTAAGTGTTCATCGTGTCTTGGAAGAGTGGAGTGTATTGTCGGACGTTTTGGAAAATATCTGCGTTGACGCAGATGGGTGTCTGGAGTGTTGGGAGGAAACGGAAAGCCATCCTCGGCGGCTCTCTTATATATGCTCTCGCACTCCTTCCCTTCTCCTCAGCGCATCTATCTCCTGTCTTCCCCATTATCCCCCTTTACCACAGAGTTCACACTCCGAGCCCTCCCACTCTCGTGTTCATTGACGCTTTGGCCTCCGAGCCTCGGGACAGGACAATAGTGCCATGCGCGTTGCTTTGTTCGCCAATAAGTATTCTTTGCTCGGGATATTAATCCCGTGCCCTGGGTCAATGCGTCGCCCCCTCGTGTTCGTGGCCCAATACGCATCACGTGTATATCAATGCCTTGACTTCGAATGGGGATCTTTGCCGTTCGTTGGTGTCGGACTAAGCCATCCCGTCACCCCGTCATTGTTTGTGCTATTAGTTGAACTTCAGCAGAATTTAGAGCTCATTCGTTACAAGCTTCTCTAGCACGGCATCCTGTCATCCCTGCACTGTCATTTATTACCTCCGCTGGAAAACCAACGTGTTACCTACTTCTCAATGGACATCGGCTCGTCTTTTCACCCCGACATAGACGGATTCTCGACCGCGCGTACTTTGTTCTGTCCTCGCTAGAACCCTTGGTTCACAGTGTCGGCCAGATGGCATGAACGTCAGCCTGAGACCGTGACGCCACCGTTGTTCATCATTCATTGATTATTGGTGCATCGATGAATCGTCCTGAGTGTTCTTCTTTGAGATCGACTCAGGAGTCGGAGGACAATCGAACAGGCATATACAGTTGTTCAAGTCAACGCAGACCGACGTCTTTCCCTCGGGTTTGCTGCCGTGGCACTGTGGTCAGTTTTCACCTCGATCTTTCTGCGCGCTGATCCCTTTCTTTAGAAATAGGTTCCTTCTTCTTGCAGTCTCGCGGCTAAATATGAACAAGTCGACGGACATTGTTTCCCTCACTGTTCACTGCCGCTAGATTTAAGACACGTCTCTTTTCTCCCCCATTATCCGTCGTCAGGATCGTCCGTTCCCGCTTGGGCTAAGCAGGAATATTACCGTTATTTTATCTAGAAGCACCTCAGAGCCATCACACCTAGCGATCACACGAGCAAGATGGGATCCCGTCCTAAATAATACAACGGAGTAGATTCGAGCTGACTATGATGGGTTCTAGGAGCTGTGCAGCGCGATGACGAATAACAAGGTATCCAGTTCAGAACGCTCAAAATGATACAGCCGGCTTGGTTTTGGTCAGACGGTTCGCTATCGAATCATTTTTAACGAGGTCCGTGCAATTGTTAGATGGTAGATCGGTACTCAGACGACTATAGCAGGTGATTGCCAGCTAGAAGTTTTGCTCGGATGTATCTCTGCACATTGCGCGAGGCCGCGAACCGCTCACCAAATTTTCTGTACGATTGATACATTGGCTTCCGTAAATGATTACAAGAAGAAAATGAGGGCAGCGACTCGAGTTGAGACAACTCATGAGTCAGAAAAGCATTTCGTCCATTCGGTTCCATGCGCAAAGCGACTGAGATCGAGTTTCGTCCACGGCGTACCAATCACAGCAGTATTTCCCGGCCAGAACAGTCCAAGGCGCAAGTCCGGTGGTACCCAGAACAGAAGTTCATCTCTTGGTCCGACTATCCATCCATCGTTGTCCATCGACAAATTGTTGATGTGTGTCATATCAATCCGATCAAACAAAGGGGAAGCCTCAAAAGCATGGATTTTATGAGGAGAAAATGCCATCGGAAAGAGTAAAGGGGAGGTCTCAGCAGAGGACGATATCATTGAACCACCTATTTCATGGTCATACAGCCATTCCCTCATCGACGTGCCAGTGTGATTGTCGTGGCCGCCAGGGACTGAGGAAGGGGACCTTCTCTGAGGCGAAGGTGTGGACGAGACACAGCTTCTGTATCCATCGAAGGGGTTTCTGACAATATCAACAGTCTCCGCATCCCAGACACGAATCGTCTTGTCCACAGAGCCAGAGACAATGTGTTTGCCATTGGGCGAGAATGCGGCACAAGTGACCCCGCGAGTGTGCCCTTCGAACTGCTTGAAAGCTGCGTCGCCCGTCTCCACATCCCAGACACGGATCGTCTTGTCCCAAGAACCAGAGACGATGCGTTTGCCGTCAAGCGAGAACGCGACAGAGCTGACCTCCTCTGTGTGTCCTTTGAACGGCTCGAACGCTGCCTCGCCAGCCTCTGTGCCCCAGAGACGGATCATCTTCTCCGAAGAATCAGAGATGGTGCGTTTGCCGTCGGGCGAGAATGCGACACAGCCGATCTGGTAAGTGTTCGCTTCGAACTGCTTGAAAGCTGCCTCGCCCGTCTCCGCATCCCAGAGACGGACCGTCTTGTCCCAAGAACCAGAGACAATGTATTTGCCATCGGGCAAGAACGCGACAAAGCTGACCTCTGTGTGTCCTTTAAACGGTTCGAACGCTGCTTCACCCGTCTCTGCGTCCCAGACACGGACTGTCTTGTCCGAAGAACCAGAGACGATGCGTTTGCCGTCGGGTGAGAACGCGACAGATGTGACCCGGCCTGTGTGCCCTTCGAATGGCTCGAACGCTGCTTCGCCGGTCTCTGTGTCCCACACACGGATCGTCTTGTCGTCAGAACCAGAGACGATATGCTTTGCCGTCGGCTGAGAACGC
>SGPL01000388.1:0-31865 GCA_004802705.1 Bondarzewia mesenterica | reverse complement strand
TCGCCCCCCTCACCCTCTTCCTCCTCCTCTTCTCCTGGCAATTCCCCCACTTCAACGGCCTCTCCCACCTCGTCCGCGGCTCGTACGCACAAGCGGGCTATCGCATGCTCTCCGTCCTCTCTCCCTCCAAAAACGCCGCAGTCGCTCTCCGTCACGCCGTCCTCCTCACCGCCGTCTGCTCCGTCCTCATCCCCCTGTCCGGTCTCACCACGTGGGCGTTCGCCCTCACGTCCCTCGTGCCCAACGCCGTCTGCGTCCGCGCCGCGTGGACGTTTTGGAAGTTTGGCGGCGAGAAGCAGGCGAGGGTCGTGTTCCAACACAGCTTGTGGTATCTCCCGGTCATTTTGGGATTGATGATGGTGCATAAGCAGGGAATGGACTGGGGAAAGTGGTTTGGCCTCGGAGGCACGGAAGAAAAGACGTTGGAAGAGGACGAGGAAGTGCGAGCATGAGCCATCGCCGTTCGTTTTGATACATGTATCGTCCTTTCGAGAATCGCACCCGTTGTACACAGAGATCCGAATACTCATTATTTACACACAACCACACTGAGCTGAAAACCACACATTCGTCGTGACTACGAGAAAGGATCCATGAAGAGCAAGTACTAGCTGAAATCAAGTCCGTCCGAGCTTCCTCGCCCTCGCCAACTCTCTCTGCTTCTTCAGCATGTCCAACCGACCCTTCAACAAGCTAACCCGACTATCCGCCTCCTCCTGCGCCCGTTCCTCCTCAACCATGCGATCCATAATCAACTCTCTTTCCTCCTGCTCCCTCCTCCTCCTCCTGTCCACCTCCGTCTCCACCACCGCCTTCCCCTCCGTCTCCTCCACACCCCCTTCGCCCTCCCTAACCGGCATACCCTCCGCCTCCATCGCCAGCTCAGGCTCCGCAAACACCGTCGCACGCGCATACGCCTCGCGTTTTTGGTCTTCAGTCGTCGACTCTTCGGCCGCGAGCACCGTCCGTTGAAACGCCGCCCATTCCGCGTCCATCTCTGGCCCGCCAATGGGTACCGACGATGCCAGAACCTCCGTCGTCGCTCGACTTTCCTCCCCTCCCTCTCCCTCTTCCTCAGACTCAGACCCGGCGTCTCTCACTGGCAAAGTGCGCGTACGATCCGAAAAGAAATCCGCTGGGAACCCACCCTCCTCCTCCTCATTCTCTTCCCCACCATCCACCCTCCTCTTCCTCTCCTCCTCCTCTCCTCCTCCTCCTCCTCCTCCTCCTCATCTGCAGACAGAACCTCAGGATGGGTTTCCTCATACGCGCGCCTGGAGGCCAGATGCATACGCCTGCAGGTCCAGTCTGTCTTCTGAAGACTGCCCTCCCTCTCCAATACCTCTCGCACGACTTTCTCGTGAAGGCCATGATTTTCCGCAATGCTTTGAACATAAAAGTCCAGGCTGGATAACATCAACATCCTTCTTTCCGAATCCGGCAATTCGTCCAAGATCCCGGAATTGGAAGAATCTGACAATGAAGTGGACGAAGACTGACGAGGAAGAAGAGCATGTCGAGGTGCAGTAAATGAGTCGGAAGGCGCGATAGACGGTCGGCGCGAGAGGTGATGAGGAGACACCGTTGGAGTTGTCGTATACGTGGTGCGTAAGTCAGCATCAGGGAGTGACTGCCGACGTCGGATGCCTTCGCTTTGAATGTGGGCGGTCGCAGTGATAAGGTCGATATGCGGCACGTCCTCTAGGAATCCTGAAGTCGCAATTGTTCGCCGCCGAGCATGGACATCCCCTGTATGATCCACTATCTTTTCTTTTCTGTTCGAAGAGTGGACTTCGTCTCTTGTTCTAATTGCACGCGCATGGGGCAGAGGAGGAACCTTGAAAACAGCAGTGGGTGCATTGGAAGGTAGTTGAACCTTCGAAGAAGATGCGACAGCATTATGTTGATCCAGGCGTCGAGAAAAGTACGCTGTGGTGGCCTGCGTCGGCGCTTTAATCGCTGTGGTTTGAGGAGGCTTTTCAGAAGGAGATTTCACGGGAGAAGATAAGAAACCATCCGTGTGAGGGGCACGAGGTAACTGGGAGGGTAGCACGAGTCTCGTTGATCGTCGACTTGGCAGAGAAGGTGGAGACTGCGACGGCGCATGCAACGCGGGAGTAAGCGGCGGAACCTGTGCGACTTTTGGAAAGCGTAACGGTCCCTTTTCTGACCGCGAGATGTCCTTTGTTTGAGGTGACTTCCGCTTTTCTGCGCTACGCTTTGGCGGCCAAGCCTCTGCCTCATCGGCGTCTCCTTCAACGCCGCTCTGACGCCGTCCACTGAGCGACAGTCTCGAAGTACCACGTCCACTGGTCAAGGCGCTCACGTACGGACCTTCAACGATCTTTGGTGGTTCACGTGCCTTTCGAGGAGTTGTAGAAACAAGGCGTTTCTGGTGAGGAGGGGTCGAGGTACGAGGCGAGGCAGGTGACACGGACTCGAAAATATTGTCTTCCTCAGGCGCAACGCCCCTTCTCCGCTCAGAAACATGACCAGGCGCTACACTATGTTTCGCAGGTGAAAGTGACCCATCAAATTCGGACAGGTCGAGTGTAGTAACAGTGTCCATAGGCTCCAAATGGCCCTCCTCCACGGCACCATTGTCCGCGACAGCAGTGTTATCGGAATGGCCTCCTCCTGGAGGAAAGGGCGATTGGACGTACGATACCGCACTAGCTCCTGACCTTGGCGGTGTAGGCTCCTGAGAGACATGAAATTTTGGCTGTGTAGATTTCGACTGTGCTGTAGGGGAGGGCGTGGCATTCCTAGAGGGTTTTGCAACTGGAGTGGTAACAGAAGGGAAGGCACCTGGAACGACGGGCTCCGTAGGCCGCATATCTTCCTCGCCGGTGGTTAGTCCGGGATTGGGGAGGGAAGACAGTGATGGATACAAGGGCTCTGAAGCGACAGGCCGATGATCCGGTGATCTAAATATGCGACGACAATGGTGAGTTCGACGCTCCGGTGGCACTGAACGGCAGTACAGTTTATGCCTAAAAACCGATAGAGTAACTCACATTGAAGAACTCCTTTCTGGGACGGTATTCACGGTCTCGTCGACTACATTCTCACGCGGAGCCAGCTCTCTATCGGAAGGTTTGACTTTACTTGGGATTAGGTCCGGCTCTATATTTGCTTCCGTTCGAGACGCTTCACGAGCCTTACCTTTACCCTTTCCACCGTGAGATGTAGCCGTTCCACCCGCGTCAGTCCTGCCACCGTTCAAGCCACGTTGTCCTCGGCGTCCGGGCACGCTTGCTGTCTCTACTTCTTCGTTCGCTTCACGAGTGCTACGTGGCGTACCGTCATGGTTGAGGTCTGCCCGTTTTTTTGTTAACTTGCGGTGCATCTGCTTCCCGGTGACGGAGTCCTGGGAGGCAGAATGGCGTCGCGAGTTTTGCCCTCGCTTTGATGATGAACTTGGCAATATTATCCTAGTTTCAATTTCAGCATAATCATTAGTTGCAAGCAAATCGAGGAAACGGACCGCTGAGAAACAATGTTGTGCTTTTGCTGGTAAGCCTGTATATTCGCTTCAAACTGCGCCTTATTCCCGATGTAACGGTCACGCCAGGAAGCGAAAGGATGTCGAGATGCCCAAGGCCAATCCCCATTTTCCTAGAGTATGACAAGTCTTCAAAGGAGCATTTCTACCTTTCAAAAGTCATTTGAGCGTACATTCATTGTCAGTATTTGGTACAACTTGTTTCCTGATCGTCCAATTTCGGAGGAAGAATTTTTCGCAATGTACTGGATGAGTAACCTATCGTCCTGATCCGTAAATTCCTGTCTGATACTTATAAGTTGCAATGCGGGCGATTCAGTGAGAGTACTAGCAATCGTACCGTTTTGCACCTCGCCTATTGGGCGTAGCTTCATGCACTTCCTCCACTCCACTACTGTCGTCATCGTAGACGGTGTCATCGTCTTCGATACGTGCTCGTTTACGGTCGGTCGACTCGCCATGCTGATCTTCATCTGGTACTCTAGTCCGTTTCCCATTGCCGTTCAGTCTTGCCTGTATGACCCTCTCATCAACAATATTGTGTTTTCTCTGATACTCGTTTATCCGACGATCAATACGAACTTGATTCTTCTTGTATCGCTCACGCCAGGATTGCCATGAATGTTTCGAAGCCCATGGCCACTTTCCGTCCGCCTGCTGGAAGTCAGCGTTGGTCCAAGCGGTAATAGGTGGCAACTCTCACGTTCTCCACCAGATGCATGTACAAGCTGTTTCCCATGCGACCTTTAAACTCGCGACTGTAAGAAGCAATATATTTCGCGAGATAGGCGTCATCGTCCTCTGTATATTCCTTCCGTCTACACCACAACAAATCAGGGAAGGACCATAAAGGATCATTCCATTACGCACGTTTTGGACATTGTTCGAGAGACAGTGAGATCAGGGAGAAAGGAGTCTTGCACTAACAGGGTGCGTCAACCGCAGTGTGACGAAATGTAGACGCGACCTGTCACATAACATGGCTCACGTGGTCAAAAGAAAAGAATTACGACGCCTTCCTGATTTGGACGAGGCGAGGAAATAAACTGTTGGTTTGCAATCGATAAACTGGTTGCTTAATGCGAATATTCGCAAGAGCGTTGACATACAGTAGTACGTATCTCAACAGGCGATGAATCCCTGTGCCGACTTGGACAGCAGGTGCGCTCATCGGGTGTGGGGCTGTGTGGGGATTGAATATTGATTGCCGTTACTGACCCGTCAGTATTTGACGTACTTACAATTTGCTAAGTAGTGTGGCAAACTTGTATGTATAAGCAAAATGTTCCGTCGGATCTGACTATCCCTCATGCGTATATCTCTTTCTTAAAGCTTGAAGTTGAGCACTGGACGCTTGTCACCTGAAACTTTGAAACTCTTCGCCGGAGATACGCGGTACAACGAAATAGTACAGGCGTTTCAACGCCGCCGGACAAGAAAGGCCATCGCATCCCGAGATCGAGAAGTATTTAAACAGACGTCTGAATTTGTTGGTCAAGGACGTCACCCCACTTCTGGTCTCGTTTTCCATTCTATCTATTTCACCTGTCACTCTTTCAGAAACCGTACCGCTTTCACAATGCGCACTTTCCTTTCTGTTTTCTTTCCAGTCTTCTTCCTCTCTTCCCCTTTGGCCGTGTTTTCCGAAAGCCTCGGACACACTGGCACTCACCGCCAACATCCGCGCGACCTTTCTCGCAGACTCAATGGAGAAGTCCAATTGTACAAGCGATTTGACAACGCCAAATTTACTTTCTACGATGCTGGAGAGTAAGTTTCAGAGCCGTCTCCACGAACTCAAAGGTCATTGGTGATGGAGATTTGCAGAAATGCTTGCGGTGGATCGAGCAAGAATTCGGATTTTGTAAGTAGTAGAGCGTAAAGTTTTCCCTCAGAAAAATATTTATCAACAGCGTACTCATCCTCAGATCGTTGCCTTGAACGCTGCGGTAAGGATGAAATGTTTCAGTTATATTATTGATTTTCAGGATTGACTTATTTTGTCTGTGGCAGCAATACGGCGATGATAGTGGACCCAACTGCTGGAAAAAAAATCACTATCAGCTATGGCGGAAGAACTACCAGAGCCAGTGTTGTGGACAAAGTGCGTCCGATTGAATGTTTTGAGTGACATCATGATTGATGAATGATTGGCGAATTACGCTGCGCAGTGTCCCGGTTGCCCGTGCGGTGGGCTCGACTTGTCTCGCGGATTGTTTGATTACCTCGCAGACGAATCCCAGGGTGTGATATACGGCTCCTGGTCCTTCAATGGTGATGATGGAGCCAACCACCTCAGTTGCTGATGTGCCAGTGCTTGTTATTCCGTGTTCTAGCCCGTATTATTTACCGTCTGCTGTGACACTATCATTGTTTTCCAGTTCCATATAACGGTTTACCACTGTGCTATTGAGTACTTTTACTGGCAGTGCAACCATGTCTCTTAGCTTTCTACTACTAGTATCTCCCCACCAATACTCGCTGTAATGTTCTGACCTATACTCATAACACTCCTTTCAATGCATACCGAAGCTATACTTCACTAGGTTCACATCTGCCCGAGTCGACGATAGTAGATCGGATTGGGGAAAAAGGTAGTCAGGACGTATGTGAAGACGTTCTCCAAGATAAGCCGAAGTATAATACCCTCACTTGGATAGTGAGCTGGATGAATGAAAGCCACACCGCATCTAATTTTGTGACGAAACAGATTATGTTTTCTCCGAGACGGTCTATAACTGAGAAGCACAAGCAAGTCGGCGGGTTCGCGCCAGTGCCTTGGGCCTGACATCGTGAAGTAGCAAAGTTTTCAAGATCGGGCTGCAACGAGTCCGACTCGAAGTCCGACTTCTGCCACCAGTTCGATGCCGATTATCCTCCATTATCCTCCCCACTTCCATGATCACGAGCTATCCCTCCGCAACAGAAGCTGTTTCATGAGAACAATCATGGCTCATGAAGTGATAAAGAAACAGTGCTAGTTCGGGTCTGGTGCATTCGCTGACTCGGTTGCCTGTGATGCATATCGCGAGCTTGCTGAGCTTGCGGTTTTTGATTCGATCCAAAATACGCTTTTAAAGGAGACACAATATATGATTCTGGGAACCATACTGTATCTTCAGTATCTGAGTCGCTCATATCAATATCGGTGAACTAGGTATAGCCGCAGTTTTGATGTCGTCTAGCTTGACTTTGCTTCCGTGCTCAAATATGTTTGGATCCCAACGTCCGACCCAATCAGCCTGGTCAAGACATCAATCGGAAGTAGATAATCAACATGGGCCGTCACATCATGCCTCAGCGGCTTTCCTTCTTCCTTTCACTACTCTTTTGATATCTCTTCCTTGATACAAGACAACCAGCTTCCTTTCAGTGGACTTGCCGTTGACCGACATCCACAAATCCTATCCAATATGTTCACCTCTCTTAAGGCACTGGCGACCGCATCCGTCTTCCTCGCACCTCTCACCTTTGGAAGAACCCACCATATTGTCGCAGGTCAGGCAGGAGCCTTGACTTATACCCCGAGCAATATCACGGCTGCCGTCGGTGATATCATCGAGTTCAAGTTGTATGTGTTCATCCAAACGTCTTCCAGAACTTCGAACAACGACCCTCATCCATTTGACAGTGTCCAAATGAACCACAGCGCGACTCAGACATCCTTTGACGCACCTTGCACACCTATTGAGGGCGGCTTTAACTCTGGCTTGTACGCAATCTTCCTCGAGTCTCTGCCATTGCGTTTGAATTATGACCGGCACTGACTGAGCCCCTTGAATCACAGTAATCCGATTGCAGCTGATCAGACTTCCAATTTCCCAACATTTAGCGTGGAAGTAAAGGATACCGAGCCTATCTGGGTCAGCTGCCAACAGGTTGGCCACTGCCATCTCGGCATGACTTTCGCTGCAAATCCCACAGAGAACGAGACCTACTCTGAATTCTTGGCCCGCGCGAAGGCGAGCTAGAAAAGTTGCGTCTGAGAGGAAAGGGTGCATTCGCTATCTGTTCAAGCGCTTCTGAGGAGAGTCAGTGTTATGGGTGCAATATCTGTGCGATATCGACGGGGAACGGAATGGAGGTGCTGATGGTCAGCTTTCGTGTATTTCTTGGATGCGCGTACCTTGTGCAAGTGGAAACCCGTCCTCAAAGAAATTCGAGAGTAATGTGTCTTGTTTTCAATTTGTCCAACACATACGAAAGGTGCTAGAATCACGCTAAACCAATGCGCTTCCTCACTTCCTTCATTGTGGCGTCCGACCTCTCCTGTGCCTTCGCAGCACCTTGTTCCGCAATTCGTAATAGATACTCGGTCTCGCCTCGCAACCTCTCAAATTCAGACCTGGGACCCTTAAAAGCCTCTTCGATGGCTTGGGACACATCCGCCTTGAGGTCGCCGTGGTTTTTGTTAGCATATCGCTTTGCGACTTCATCGACATCTTCGTCCGTGCATGCCGCGAGCAGGAGTAGCAAATTCGAGGTACCAGGACGATTTACGGGATCGTAAGTGATGCCTTGGATGGAATCGGTTGTCGCGCCGCGAATTTTTGCTTTGATTTGTGCAGCAGTGTCCGTGAGGACAACGCGGGAGTTGACATCGACAGCAGATTTCGACATTTTAGCAGACGTATCTTTAAGAGAAAGAACACGTCTCGTTGGTGCTGTTGTATGGGGCATTTAGCTGTGGTAGTTTTGATTGTGACTCGTGAGACGTACTGTACATATGGTGCGGCAAAGGAAACAAGGTAGAAGGTTGCTTGTATGCCCGGTTGAATGTGTCCGCAATGTCTCTGCACAACTCGAGGTGCTGTTGCTGGTCATCACCTACAGGGACATGGGTTGCTCTGCCACGGAAGGTTTATGAAGTTCGTGCGCGGGCATGGAAGAAGATAGAATACCGGTATGCTAGGATGTCTGCTGCCTGCAGCACTGGATATGTCAAGAGGCCGGCATTGAGCAAAGAATCGTCAATCTCAGACTCGTCATTAGCATTTCGTGACACCGCCAGTCTGCTCTGTGAAAAGCAAACCATTGACATTTCCGGCAAATGCATACGGACAGGATGCGTAAAGACTTACTTTCCAAGTCGTCATGCGCCTCAAACGTCCTACAGGAGTGGAACAGCTCAAAATCCAAGCCAGCTCAGTGTGGTTTTGAACCTAGCGACATCCTCAGACTTCGGACATAAATAACATGCTCCAAGAAAAGGCGGACGTACATGGTCTTGGTGAAACACGATAGACCGTTTGGGATCAATCCCAACAGCGAGAATGAGGGCAATCATATCCATTCGAGCTGTTTGCAGAGCCTTTGGATCTTGAGGCAGAGTGAGCGCGTGCCATCCTACAACGGAGAAAATAAGCTCATCGCTGGGATCTGCTTCGCGTTGAAGCTTGACCCAGTTAGCAAGAGCACCAAAGTAATTCCCGAGCTAGTTCTCTATGTCAATTTTGATACGTGCTCCAAAGAATGACAATATCATGCACATGGGGTATACCAGTTGGCTGAATGCCAGAAAAAATCACGCGTGGGCGATGAGGAGCGGTACTTTTCTCCTGCCGCCGCGTAGATGAACCATGTAATTTTTTCGCGTATTTGACCCCATTTATAGCATGGGGTATTGCCAGGCGTTCAATATCCCACACGGAGTGGAGTGCCCAACGACGTGAACGAGAGGGACAAAGAAACATCAGTGAGTTCACAGAACGCGCATTTCAAACTCAGCCTTCATGATATTCTGCCAGATTCTGCGAGACCTATTCTGACCTTCATCGTCGTCGGTATCATTTAATCTTGACCTACGCCTCAATCTTTGACACTGCCTCCGAATGGACTCGTACCCAGCACAAAATATTTCTGGAGGAGACGACTTTCACGATGTCACGGACTTATTCCGTGAGGCAGCAGACAGTGAGCCCCATATGTCTGATAGAATTATGGCCAGTACTGGATGAATTTCCATAGACATGGAGCCTGGTACTGTGCTCCTCACAGACGGATTCACACTCATGGACTCGATGAGTGCTATAGAGGTGATTTCACTGCAATCTATATGTGTAGACTGATCAACTTCTACTCTGGTAGATTGGTGAACCCCGTTTGGACACTGGAATGGAGCTGGACGAAGAGCGCAGACCACCCTTCAATCCACTGACTCCCCTTCTTCCTGAAGAGCTATGTTATATCATGGATAGAACATTTTCTTGCGAGGTGAATTGAAACGCCGGTCTGTGCCTTCCAAAATCTCACATTTATTTATTGGCCTCATGACTGCAGATGGAATGGCATGCTGGAAATACCCTCACTCAAACCGTCTACACACTTCTTTACGTACACCACTTTGACGAACTTGATCCGGAAAATACTCCTCTCATTCCATGGGATTCAGCCCGGCCACCCGAGCTCATCACAATAGTCCTAAGAGCGTTCGTTGCGGGGCTGTTAAAGTGCTGTGACCGGGCTTGGAGGGAACTGACGAAGGGCCGAGTCTTCGATGTCCGCACGCACTTCCTCGTGATACCGCTCGATTCGGCTGATTTTGATGCTCCATGTAGACAGAGGATTGGCAGTCGGAGAAGAGCGGAATTTCTCTGCTTGAGATGATGCCCGTGCAGACCGTATCGTCTTATTTGGACAATGCATGCGCTTGGCTTTTGACGCACTCACAAGGTGAGCTATCTTAAAAGAGATATCACTAATTGTCCTCATATACGTGTAGACTCTTTGCCATGGCGAGATTCACTGTTAGATAGGCTTATGTTTCGTAGAGTGGGTAGTGTCTGGACAAACTATTCATTTCGACTAATCTCCTGACTGATCTTAGACTATATTGGAACTATTCAGCCTCGATTTGTCAACGGAGAGGGAACGTTTTCAGTCTCTTTTATCTAGTGCTCGAAATTATTTACACGCCATTCGCTTTCGGCCTGCACCACCAACCCCGCTTGCTGAGTCTCCTGCTCTCCTCTCATTCGATCTCTACATCTCCCGCCGTCTGAACACCTTTGTGCCGCTCCAAATACTTCATTTGCCGCCTCAAGAGCGAGTGTGGGATGCTCTGGAGAACCTCATAGATGGTTGGGTGGAAGTGTGTCAGCTGTCCGCGGTTTCCATTCTGACTACCTGGAAGGTCAGAGAGATGGTTCGTTGTCAATTCATATGTTGATTCGAAATCAGATCGCTGGAACTCTTCAAGCATTGTCGACACCGTCCGATGCCAACCTTCCCTATATACGCTCTCTAACGCAGGTATTTTAAGTCACTTTTCACATATCATGTTGATATTGAAGTGACTTGCAGTCAGTCTTTTTCAACGGTTACCGAGTTCTGGGTAGTCGACCACTTCCATGGACTCTGGAGCAGTTCTTCGTAGAAACATTGGGCGTCCCTTGGACTCGCATTCGCGAGATTATTCAGCAGCATTCCGTTGCCGACAATAGCCCCCGGTCACTGAGAGACTTTGAGCAAAGGCTGATTATGGTATGGTTATTTCCAGCTAGAATCAGCGACTAAGAAGTTCATCGGTTCGGCAGGTAGTGATCAATAACATCAAGTCCTCATGGTTCAACCCTCCCCGGAGACGACGTCAACTCTCAAATTCTCTCCTTGATTGGCACGCTTCATATGACATGTTCATGGAAATGACTTCGGCTCTGCACGTTGAGGTATGTGCATCTTCTGTGGCAACAGATCCTATCTTATCATCCGTTGACATTCAGGACGAATCAGAGCTTGCTTTGATGCATGCTGCTTCAAAGACCATCTTAATATGGAGACTCCGCACTATTTTTGATGTCATCTTCGCCGGTTTCCAACTCGATCTTTATGTAGCTGACGAAAAGCCGTTTGCGTACTGGTATGCATCACATATCATCGGGACATATCTATCCATGGTCGACAATATTGCTCCAATTGTGCCAAAAGGTAGACTATTCAAATTTTCACCGAGCTGTCCAGACTTAGTGCGGAGAATAGATAGCGCAACTTATTCCGAGCTGGAGTTTGAGTATGGCTTTTTCACAGCGATGCAGGACATATGCACGGGGATGTTCATAGTACGTTTTTGAGATGCTTCTGAAGGGCGGAACCGTTTGAAAGTTGGCATTTTATCAGCTCACCCTGCCCAGCCTAGACTATTCGGGGGACCGTTTGGTACAGAACATTATCAAACGGTACAAATGGGCGTTTCGATCCGAGTATCAAACCATCTCGCGCGCTCCAGTTGCCCCTCCAGACTTGCCTCTTTTTCTGTCGACATGTTCAGAGATTCTGCAGGTGGATCTTCTTCTCCATCATTGAAATCAACTACTCAAGCGTTGTGTGATAGAATGAGGACTTTCCGATCGCCTCCTCGTTTAGCAGAGCTCAACAGTCTCTCAACCAACTTGACCGGTCTCAGGTAGGATGGGCGGGCCCTTGGAAGACTGAGAGAATGAAGGTCAGTCAAAGGATATCGTGTTTTCGACTGGTATTCTGGCATTGACGACGCGCAGTTTGTGCATAGTATTTCCCGCTTTGCTGGCACAATGTCCCAGGCGGCTCCGAAAACCCTCAGAGAGCTGCATCGGTTTGATGCATCTGTCCTTGACTGGTCATCGACAAAATACAACTACTTCCCTAATGTACGGGAGTCATAGAGATCTCTGCTATCAGTAATACAGTTCTATGCATGCGGAACACGTTTCCATAAGGCTCACTACTTGGTTGATATACACCCAACGCTGAGGACCAAGGAAATTCTGTCAAATGGTTTCATGCTTACATTTTAGTGGTCTTCTACTTCGGTGTTCTAACCTCTGACTTCCCGAAGTTTATTTCATGCCTCACGACAGACTCAATCCCATGTCCCAGAATCCTTTTTCCAGCCTCGTGCACTTCTCCCAAACCAATCGCCATTCCTCAAACCTTTTCGGTGATGGAGGGTCAGCCGCTGCCATGGCCTCTATTCTGGCTGCATTTCGAAGCCTCGATAAGCGACCTGATTGCGAAATTCTATCTACCTGAACATGTCGACTCACCTATCCCCTTCCTCACAGCATCCTGATATTCCTCGCCTGCGTAATCATCTATCCATCTGACGTATGGATTGCCTTCTAGTTTCACCCAGCTATCTGGTTTCGATGCCTCGCGTTTCAACCACAGGCCAACCTCGCCATAACCGATCAAACATGCAGCAAGTGCCATGACCAACCGAGAGCTGTCCCCTTAAACAGTATGTTCATCGCGCTCATCAGTTCATGACCTTATACTTGTGTAGAAGAAAAACTGGTGGAAAGCACCTTGCAAACCCATATCCAGGATATACGCGCCATAGGCGGTGCAGGCAGGGGATTCAGGCCCACCTTCGAGCTCCTCCGGACTGACACCCCATAGCTCGCAAAAAGACTTGTGCAGTCTGCTCTCGCGCACGATGTGCATCATCACTTCAGCCGCGGATGCGATGACGTCGTAATCGGGGGACTTGGCGGCGACCAGACTGTTGAAGGAGGCATCGGACGCGCCATCATCAGGTCGCGGTGAATGTCAAGAGAAAAGAATGCTGACCCGTAAGCACGGGAATAATATTTTAGGTATATATAATCTTGTCTGTGCGGGGCAAAATTATTTGGAAGATAGGCGAGTGAGTAAGATACCAGATGGCATGGACGTACTTGATGAAATGAAGAAAGCATTCTTTAGGGAGTGTCCCCCTTCCCAGTTGTTTGACGAAATCGTGCTCGACATACTGTTTCCATACAGATGCATTTGCCTCAATCAATAGCCGCACGAAAGGGTGTGGATTATGCAATGATGGACTAGAAAGGCCTTAACTGCGTGAAAGGAATGTTATGCGTTTGATCTTGACTCACAGTGGTATGCTTCTGTGAACTATGGAATGCATGTGGTTCAGTGGACCATAGCCGTGGCCCATAGGGAAGGCAGTCGCAATCCCTTGATAAGTATATACAGCAGCCTGTTTTACCGCTTCCCTGACTTAGAGGTAAAGACCGGTAAGATCAATGTCTATGCATGAAATGGCTGTGACGAACCGGGTTCCCCTCGACCAAGCGAGCATGCCAAGGCAGCACTCAGAGTGCACCCTGTACCGTGCGTGCTGGTAGAGTCCAATCTCGGGCGCAAGAACAGCGTCGCAGGCTTGTTCGCCTCCTGGAGCACATCAACGACGAGCTCAAATACAGCCGGGTCCATCTCTCCTTGCGCGATGAGCAAAACTTCCATGTTCTCACCGAGCATGCCATATTTCTCAACGGACAACTCCGGACGTTGGCCACACACACGGTCCAAGTCAGCCATGGTTACGGACAGGTGTCCGCCCTTGAGCAGGATTGCCTTGGGCCCCAAGGCCAAGAGCTGTTCCGCGGCAGTGATCATCTCCTCGAGTGACCCGATGATGCGCTGCCGATGGCCCATGCGAGACAGTAGAAGCTCGGCTTCTGATTTGTTTGGAGTGATGACTGTTGCGAGAGGAAATAGCTCGTGTATCATCGTGTCCACGGCATCTGGTTGTAGGAGTGTATGTCCGGATGTCGATACACATACGGGGTCGCATACAAGTGGGGGAACAGAGGATGTCGCATAAGTGGAGCGCAGCGCGTTTGCAACGGAAGACGTGATTCCCTTGTCGAAGAGCATACCAGTCTTGATGGCTTTTATAGGAATATCATCTGTGACACAGCGAAGCTGCACGGAATGCGGAAGATCTGTTTGCGACATTGACGCCAGTAAAATGATTCGGAGTACTCACCTGCTGCTCGACGAAAGACGGTGGTACCGCATGCACGCCCTCGACCACGACTGTATTCTGGGCTGTAAGAGCAGTTATAACACTTGCGCCGTAGCACTTCAAAGACGTGAATGTTTTGAGGTCAGCCTGTTTACGATGTACGTTCAATTGTCAGAGCACGGGCATGAAAAATAATTGATAGATCGCACTTGGATGCCCGCACCTCCGCTCGGATCTGAGCCTGCTATGGTTAGTATTGCCGGTATTTCATCCCCTTCGCGGCTAATTTGGTTTGAAGACATCTTTATGACGGTGAAGGGAACGGAAGGTGTAAAGAATGAAGTATGTGCTGACCGTCGAGTCAATGACTCGGAATGATTTTGAAGATGGAGCGAATCAAGAGCGAATCGGCGTGCGGTAAATGCTCTGCTCAGTTATCTTATCAGACAAAAAACCATCTTGATCCTCCGAAGGCAAATAAGGATTGAGGTGGGGACGATACTGGACAAACAACCACACTACCCCGACATAATAACCAGAAAACAGAGAGAATATGATAGCAAGCCGACCAAAACAGTACATGAACAAATAACATTATTCCATGGAAAAGTCAGAGCATCGTGCAAAGCGGCAACAGCGACAGGGACGACGAAAACCGCATCCTGGCTACCCGATATCCATCTCGTTCCCTCTCGCCCTGGCCTTCCCCTTCCCCTTGCCGTCGAGCCCTGCAACGCCAACATCATGTTCCCGTACGCTGTTGTCATGCCGCTCCAAAAGTACCGTCACGTCCTCCTCAAGTCCGTCATAAGCACTCCTCGGAGGCAGTCCCCAAATGCTCCCAGGGTTCTGCCTCTGCTTTTCTTCAAACACCGCACCCACGGCATCAACCCACTGCCTCCTCGTCGCCACCAACTGCTTCAATTGTTCCGGCACCCTCAACGTATTCTCCTCATCGGGACCCAAACCTGCGGACGCCGGCCACGTTCCCATCGTAGGTGAACCAGTCCCATTCCCGTTCGATTCGCTCCCCGCGCCACCAACAGATTTCTTCTTCTTCTTGTGTGACTTGGGCCCCTCCTTCTTCTGTAGTTTCGAGTACAGCGTCGAAATGTTCTTGTCGATAGAGTCGCGGAGCTCGAGATACTCTTGATATCCCAATCTATCCTGCGCGATTGCTGTGAGTCGTACTTTGCGCGCTTTATTGGTTGCGACCACCGTGCGCAACTCCCGCTGTGCATGTCTGAGCGCACTGGCTATCGGGTCATCGACAGGATCTGAGAAATCAGGCTGCCAAACATCCTCGAATTGAATATTGCAACAATCAAACCACAAAAGATTTCTTACCGTAGTCTCGAGCAACCTGTGAAATCGGAGGCTGTCCTTAATCCGCTTCTCCAAATCCTCCACAATCACCTGCCTTCCGGCCGCACTTCCCACCCCCACCCCATGCCGTCCCTCCATTGCTTCTTCCGCTGCCTTCACACCTTTCCAAACTGAATCCTCCACGGGCAAAAGAGCGCTTATCAGCCTCTCCGTCATAGGTCCGTGTCCGCGCTCTTCTACCAACAAATCATTCTCGTTTAACGTTGCCGGGTCCCACTTGGGGAATGGCACCTTGTCCGATGGTCGACCATAGCTGGTGCTCGCCCGGATGTTCTCTGTCGAAGGTAGCGCCGAGCCGTACAACATGATATCCTCTTCCTCCCATTGCTCCGTATAGTGCCGCCCAAGCCGCGGCATGATATATGGCTCCACCTCGTCACCAGTGTATTCCAGAAACCCAATGTCTTCCTCTTTGATGCTCCGTATCCATGGTTCTATGCTTGTGTAGAAGGTGCTCACAAGCACTTGCGATGGCTGTTTCGCCTTGCTGAAGTCTTCCTGCACTTCAGTCGGTTTGCTTGGTCCGGGTATAGGCGGCGGAGGTATTGGAGGTCGAGGGACGGTGAGATCGGATCTCGGTGGCACAGTGAAATCGGGACCAGATCCCGGCTGCGAATGCACCACGATCAGTCCCTCCGTGACAGTGTCGAAAGGACGACGTTACCTTCGTGGGAGGTGTCGCGAAGACACCTGTAGTCTTTGCGGCCTTTGAACTGCCCGGGTATGAATAAGATGCCTGAAGGGCGTGGGGGACAGGAGGAGTTGCTTTGCGGGAAAGTCTAATTTCTGTTAAGATGTCAGAATACGATTCGACTATCTGCCGACGCAACGCACCTGGTTCGTTGTCCGAGTCTTCCTCTCTTTTCCGTTTCTTCTTCTTCGTCTTGGAATCATAAGGCATTCTGCACCAGGATCAAACACGACGCATTTCGACAAGAAGCTTTTGACTCACGACTTCCGAAGGTCTAATGATGCCCGCGATGAGGGTGTTTGCGTAGGGGCGCGGGGGATGGATGAAAATCGAGGTGCAGAAGGTCCAGGTTGTGAATAAGCGGAGGGGCGCTGCTCTTCTACATCAGTTGCTAGAGGGGTAACTGAGGATGCGAAGGTAGGTGAAGTATTGCAAGGCCGGCAAGAGTAGAGGAAGAACACGGATTCGTATCCGACGTGCAGAAGGTCGGCCAACCGAGAGAGTAAGACAACGGTATGCGGGCGTTCAAGATCAACAAGTTGGCAAGTGAAGAGCACGAGAAACCAAGTGGCATGGGTGGCATGATTGGCCGTAGAGCAGAACCAGTAGTACAACCAACGGAACAGACGATGACACGTAAAGAGTTGAGAGGTTGTCGGACGAGAAGCAACAGCCAGGAGAAATTGGACACAAGATGAAGAGGTGAAGAGCAGGTGCAAGTAACGCGGTGCGAAGGCAGCCGGCGAAAGATTACGGGGAGTTCGCCGAAAATTGAGCGGTCGTAATAGAAGGATATTACATATTTCCCGAAAGTATTAGAAGAGAAGGCATCGAGGAACACAGAGCATAGTCGTGTGCAAAGGCCAATGTGATGGGCAGGATGAGATATGCGATGTGACATGCAAACAGTCAAAAATTCGGCCAGTAAAAATCGAAACGGTACACGCACATCCACGTTCACGCTTGACCTTCTCAACCGCCTTGGCCTTTCCCTTCTCCTTCTCCTTCAACCTCCGCATGGACTCCTCGATAGCTTTGAGATCGTTCCCGGCCTTCTTGGCCCGTTCGAGGGTCCGCAACCTACTTTCTTTCAATTCCTCATGGAGAATCTCTAGCTCCTCCGTGGATGGTATAAGGTCAGGTGGATTCTTGATAATGGAAGAACGCAAGTTGGTCGGCGAGGGGTACAGGGAGATGATTGACGACATGGTGCGCGGAGGTTGCAGACGCGGTCATCCGCCCCAAGAAAGAGGTAGACCGGGGTAAAAAGCGACGGCGAGTCGAATGAACGCAAGAAAAAGAGGGGTCGGTCGAGGCGAATGTCGAAGAACGAGAGAAACAAGTGCTCGTCGAACAAGTGCGAAGACAAGGTTTGCGCCCGCCACAGTGACGGGATTCCCACGCTTCATCATGGGTTGTCTTTTCGGGTAATCAGCGTATTTAGCGCACCCGCACCGAATGCTTCAAGTTGCCGTCAACGTCGTCGCTGTTCGCGTCGATGCACTCAGATTCTGTTTCGACCACAGACAGCGACATCGAATTGTCTCAACTGGAGGATGTCGCTGTGACTCCCAACGCTCACTCGCAAAAATCGCACCATTACACGCCGCCAGTCGACGACGAGGACAACGCATCGGAGGAGGGCGACGAAGGCGAGGCTGCCCTATTGGGCTCAAGAGAGAGCACGCGCTGGAATGACAAGTTTGTGGAGGATGGTGAAACCGTGTGGAAGCAGGTTGGCAGTATCGTCATCGAGGTGCGTGTATCGATGGACGTAAAGGAACACTCTGAAGCTGATTGCCAAAGACTGCTCCGACTTTGTTGTTGACCACGATTGGACTGATGTTCACTGGTGAACTGCTAGACAATGTCTCGGTACGTGTCTGGCTTCTGGCTTCCTTCGTATTCTTGAACAAGCGCTTTAGCATTGGAAAGCCATGAGTCGCATCAAAGAACTCATCATGATCATACCCGTGGTTCTCAACCTCAAGGGGAATATTGAGATGAATCTATCAGCCCGTCTGGGGACGGCGGCCAACGTTGGCGAGCTCGACAATGCAAAGACTCGAAATAAGATTATACTCGGAAACCTATCCCTTCTGCAGGTACAAGCAAGTGTGGTGTCTTTCGTTGCTGCAGTAGTAGCCGTCATCCTTGGCCTCATCGTCCCTGCAGGACCACCTTCGCTACCCGAATCCGGTGATGCTGAGGATTCCTTCTTTCGTGCAGCGCGTCGTTCCCTTCACACTGTTCGAAGGCCCCGTCCGGCTCTTCCATTGGACGGACGTCCCAAATCCGGATTTTCTGAGTGTGTAGTCAACTTCGAGAGTANTAACCATCCCAACACTTGACCGGTCGTGATTCCCAGGATCGTCATGGTGGCATCTACGGCAATGTCTGCTGCATGTTTATCCGCCGCCGTTCTNGGCTCGTTCATGTGCGGTCTCATCGTAGTATGTCGCAAGTTGGGACGGGATCCTGGTATGTCCCTCTTCTGTATTGATGNCATGACAGTTGATTGATGTTNCCAGACAATATCGCNCCACCTGTTGCNTCCTGTCTAGGTGATTTAGTAACACTCTTTCTCCTNGGCGTTACATCCACGATCCTCATCAANGTCGTCGGCACCCCGTTCCCGTTCCTCGTCATAATCCTCGCTGTCGCCGTTGCAATCATTTGTGCCTTTGTCACTCGACGCAATCCCCATGTAAAGGACTTGCTTACGCAGGGCTGGTTNCCACTGTTTGGCGCAATGATCATCAGCAGTGGAACTGGTATTGTCTTGGACATGTTCGTCAGTCGTTACGAAGGTTTTGCATTATTGGCGGTCGCCATAAGCGGTAATCTTACATTCGCTCCNGTCTGCGTTGNCCATTCTCTAACCTTGTCATAACACTCCAGGTCTTCCCGGAAGCGTGGGCTCAATTCTTGTCTCGCGCCTCTCCACCGCCTTGCACGCTTCGGTCATGGGCATCCTCCCAGCTTCCAGCGCCGTCTCATACNCCCTCGCCCCTGCACGTGCNGACCCCAGTCCCCGCCTCGTCATGCTGACACTCTTTTCTGTGACCCTNCCCGTTGAAATCATATTCCTCGCCATGCTCCACGCGCTCGGCTGGCTCCGGCTGCCGTTCCCATTCGTCGCCGCTTCTCTTCTTTTCTTCTGTGCNGCTGTANGTTTGNCTTGGCTCCTCCTGCTTTTGAAATATCGCTTATCTTGCCTGTTCATGGTACAGGTATTCATATCCCTTATCATCGCCCGGTACCTTACCCATTTCCTATGGGGGCGTGGTCTCGATCCCGATATNTACGCCCTCCCGATACACTCTGCGTTGATGGACCTCGTCGGCCAGCTCCTACTCGTCACCTGTTTTGAGCTCGTGTCTGCGTTCGGGGTCCATGTGCAACAAAATCGTGGCAGCGACCCAAACCTGTCGACTCCTTAGGATTTCATAACATGTCTTCTTTTTACATCTGATTTANCATATAGTATCACACTCTCGCATTGTATTGGATTTCACATCCCTATGGACCAGGAGCCTTCCTATTAGATATTCTTAATCTAATTTATTTGATTGCACACTTTACATCTCGGAGAACCTCGGATAAGGAGGGAGTGCATTGANGGCCTTTGTCCTATACGTAACTCGATGTGCATGTAATGCCATCACAAAACAACACTGTAAGATACTTTTTGCAAGCAGGACGACAGAATTAGCCATTAGTTTTGGCTTTCTTAGCACGTTTCGGCGACTCGACCTCCACTTTCCGCTTCTTCGCCTTTGTCTTGTCCTTTTCCTTCTCCCCGCTCTTCTTGCCATCNCCNTTTGGCTTGGTCTTCGGCTTCTCCGATACCTCTGCGTCTGTCGCGATCATCTCGANGTCACCGTCCGTCGGGGCTTTTTCACCAGCTTGGACTGTGCGAGCGCCGTATGGCAAGAAACGATGTGTAAGGACNTCCTCGGAGTACGCGGGTCTTGGNGGATTTTTGTATGNTTGNGGAGACGCGGACACANCATCGGCGTCAGCGTCCAACGTAGAAGGGACAGCGGGAGGCGCAGTAAAGACGAGATGACGTGTAATTGGTTTCGGTGCTATTGAGAACACGGACGTGGATNGTAAGCTGAGNGTCAAGTGGGACNGATGATGNTTCACTTGAAAGACGGACCGAGGTACAGTTTCCCGCCCTTCTTTGCGCGCGGGAGNAGNGCNGANAGGGCACGCAGCTCCTCTCCCCCGACGTTCGCCTCGCCGCCCTCNANATTGTCGTCCTCATTCAGCGNCCATATATCATANGTNNCATTTTTGCGCTNGAGACTGCCGAGCTTTCCAGTACGCGACGATGATGGAGCGGATATTCGTATGTCCTTTAGATGCTTCGGTTTGATCTGCACCAACANGNATGTTTTTGAATTTAATCATAGGATATGTATNTGGATAGAATAGANCANGAAAAACGGATGAGCAAGGACGCACCGTATTCGGCANGCGTATGAGCCAAAGCTCAGCNTCCTCGTCNCCCTTCAACGCATCATAATCGAACTCCCCAAAATCGACGGCCTCAGCATCTGGGAGGGCAACACCTGGCGGAGGCGCGTAATCTCGACTTGGTACTGTGCCCTCGTTCCGCCCGTCCACACGTTCCTTGTCCTTGCGTTTCTTTTGCCGATCTTTGGATTTTTCAGATTTTTTAGTTGAGTGCATTGCGAGGGTTTGTAGGGGAGAGCACGATCGAGATGTAAAGAAAAGTAATTTGAATTGTTATTGGAGGTATTGGACGGAAGAGGGTTGTTTGGCAACAGCTTCTGAATCAAACAAATGCCGGCATCTCGACTCGGCACACCGAAACATGAGGTTCTTTTGTGCTTTTTCAGTCTCAGCGGCAAAACCAACGATGTATGTTTTGAATCTCATTCATAAAGAGAAAGTAAATTGTAAAAATACGTCTTCTAAGTTAATATCACTGCAATAGCACAGGAAAAAAATGATACAGTTCAGACCAGAATCCATGCATTATCAGAATCCATACTACTACATGTGTCGGACTGCGCCTGCACCTTCGACCGCCAGACCGTCCTAGAATCCTTAGAATGCGAAACTGGCACAGGGGCCTCTACGACCGAGCCTCCCAGCGCCAACTCGTCCAAAGCCTCGACAATTTCTATGTCCGGCTGGACAGGATGTGTCTCAGGAGTGATGGCCTCGCTGCACTCACTCCCCGAGTCTGACGACTCTTGCGTGAGGGCAGGAACATCTGACTTCTCAACTCGCGCCCTCTCGCGCTCACGCACACCATTTTCATAAATGTTTCTGCACCGCATGTCGAGCTTCCGCACGGACATAGGGGCTCCCCTCACCTCGTTGTCCGTCATGAAGAACGTCTCCACTTTCGCGACCTCTTGCCGCAGCTCGGAGAGGGAGATGCGAGAGTATGTCTTATAGGCGAGGATGCGGCGTAAGAGATAGTTCGCCTGCCGCGAGATGGGCATGGTCTGCAAGAGGTAGTCGGGCTCGAAGACAAACCGAGAGAAATAGGGGTCATCAAGTGAGGCGTAACTCCATGGGCTGGAGGCCGAAAGCATGTTTATGAGGATGATGCCAAGAGCCCAGACGTCGCTGTCACTCGATGAGAAGGACATCTCGGAACGGTCCTTGTAAAAATGTGCTGAGGACGTGGGTCAGTACAAAAAAACTATGAGAGTACAAACGGGAAGACTCACGAGGACTCATGAAAGACGAGGTACCCATCTGGGATTCGCCTGTCGCATGACGACTGGTCGAACAACCAAAATCGGCGACATAGACCTGCGACCCGTCTGCAGAACATAGAATATTGTCGGGTTTCAAGTCTCGATGGTAGACGCCCCTATCATGACAATACTCGACAGCGTCGATGAGCTGGGTGAAGACCTGCTTCACCAATGCATCGTCACGGTAATAGATCTGCCGCTCGATGATAGCGTTGCACATGTCGCCCGCGCGACAAAAGTCCATGACCACAAATATGTAGTTCTCGTCGTCTTTGACGATGCGATCAATGGCAATGATATTCGGGTGAGAGGATACCTTTGAATGCAGGTTGATTTCACGATGCTGAGCTTTTGCCTGCTCATGTCCAAAATTAAAGCGGACGAGCACTTTTACTGCGAACTCCCGCGGGTTAGAGGATGTGGATGGGGTAGTTTCAACCGCTCGGTATACAACACCGTAGGCTCCAGAGCCTAGGAGTTCGACAAGTTCCAGGGATTCATGGTCAATAAGGCGACCGGTGAGGTCGGGAATGGCATCGCTGATGCAGTTAAAAGTAGGGGGGGACATAGTGTAGATGAGGATGTGCGATCAACGCAGTAAGTTAGTCAAAAATGAGATGTTAGATGATGATGGTTAATGGGCAGGAGCAATGAGGATTAGTTGAGTCACAGCTGCGCTTGATATACCCCCCTACACGGATGTCGCAGATCGGATGTTCGAAGGTTCACATGCACATCCGAGACACTCGTCACTGTCCACCTCATTCGCGGGAGATCACGTGTTCGAGACCATCCACAAAATGTTTTCGGAATACGAGGACAGACACAAAAGTCTAGAACCGAGAACTTCTCGATTCCAGACTTGTAGCAGTCCTCGTATCCCAGAGAATCATTACCTACCGAATCGCCTCCTGTTGCCTTCCGAAACACGAACCGAAAAGGGGTATCAGAATAACTGACATTGCTACAAGTCCGCCATCCTAAAATCAGCTGTGGCCCAGTCCCACAACGGTCAGCTATATTGCATCAGTTGTGCGAAAGTAAATGAGGCAAGCTCACCAACGGAGCCCTAATAATAATGCAAAAATAGCAACGACAGACTTGCTCCAATGAGGAACAGCAATATCCACATCCTCCCATCCCTCGCCCGCCTCCTTGCCTCACGCAACTGCAGGTTCCCCTTATCCACAAACTCGGTCGTCGCAATCGCGTCGTCGTAGATCTTGTCCGTCACCTCGGTCTGCCTCGTTAGCTGCGCGACCAGCTCCATTTGCAAAGCGCTGATCTCCAGCAACCGCGACTCTGCCTGCTGCACAGACGCGTACGTGTCCTCGACAGCGCGCAGAATCTGTGCATTCTCGCTCTCAAATTGCTGAATCTGCGATGCGGAGAGCTCGACATCCTCATCGTCCTCGTCCTCGTCGTCCTCATCGAATTCCGTTGGAAGGAGCGCGGACGTGGAAGAGGAAGCACCTGCTGGATACGACGCGCCAATCGTTGACGCGAAGCTGCTGGCAAGTGTGGACGATGCGCCGCTGAGTATCCAACTCCCGCTGCTGTCCCCGCTTTCGGACACCGCTGCGTCATCGATGCCCATCTGAATCGCCTCGCGCGCGGCGCCCGAACCCAGCGTGCGTGTCCGCTCCGTCTGGCGTTTCACCCGTTCCTCCTGCATGCTCGTTTGCTGCTGGCTTACCTCCGCGAGGCGCCGCGTGAGGTACCATGACACGGCGGAGTTGTGTGCGGCGACGTACTCCGACGCAGATGTTGTGCTGTCGTGTCGCAGTCGAACGGGGAGAATACGGAGGAGTGGGTTGGCCTGTTTTGAAGCGAGTTCAGCACGTCCTAAATCGTCACTGTAGTCAGTCTCTATGCTGAAGATTGAATACCAAAAGGTTCATGCCACCGAATAGGTGAACATGTTCGCTAGGTGGGAATAATACAACTTTGTTTGGTTATATGCAGTCGATTTATTCCGACCGCATTTCAAGTCAGGAAGGACGAGGGTACCCACGATTCTCCAAGGCCTCCATGTCCTTCACTCTGTCCGCACACCGCGTCAGGATCACCCGCACCTGCAAATCGATTTGGTCCCTTTCCTCGTTGGTCAAATGGCGTATATCTGCAAATGCCTGATTGAGGTCCGAAAAATCGAGCGCGCTCGCCTTGGAACGCGATGCCGCGGGGTGTCGCGAATGCACGTCCAGGTACGGTCGACGGATGTTCGCTAACATCCGCGTCAGGGTGTTGATGTGGTTCAGCTGTGATGGTCTCTGTGAAGGGGTTTATGATTTTATGGTTGTTTACATACGATGTTATAGGCCTCTCCCATGTACTGCTGCATCAGAGGTGTCGTGCCCTCCCGCTGATTGTCTCCTGGGACACGTCGCGGTGACCTGCTAAGCTTCCTGCGCTTCGCCTCGGGCATTTCTTTCCGCTTCACCTCAACCAATTCGCGGAATATCATCGTCTGGTTTTGGACCGCCATGTCTCGAGTTGTGGAATTGGGTGGAATGTGTGTGGATAGGGAAGTACTTATGTCTCGATGAACAACGTGGAAACAAGAGACAGATCACGTGGCTGAGCTTCTTTGCCAGGCTTGTTTGTTTTTGTGGACTCTTTTGTTTCTCTCCTCGAATGAGAACAAGTGCGGCGGTATACGTGTGCAGTGTCCTCTTTCAAAACAGTATATTTTCTCGCTTGCTTTCGTTGACCAGCTATTCGTACGACGTCCTTACCTCCATCCAACACTCGACCCGACAACCCCCCTACACAACCGCATCTCATTCAGTGCTCCACGGACACTCACATGCACTAGCGACTTTGGAACTCACCAAGTTCTTACCAAAGTCTCAGCGTCAACATCACCGCGACCCCCTGCACCTGTGCCCGACGCAAGACCCTCAAGGTTCATATGTTTTTAGCACAGACTTGTGCGGAGTGGAGACTCATACACTGGCGTGATTGGGTTTGTATGTGAGTTACATCTTCACAAGCCACACCACGAGCGACGTTATGTGCGCTGGGAAGCCGAAGGGCACAGACACCTGGTTAAGGGCGCATCGCGAGACGCCCGTGCGCGGGTTCGTTCTCTTTCTAATTCCCCTCGTCGTGTAACTTAATACAGGTCGCTTGCATGAACCTAGTTATGCAATCTAATACAAGTCAGAGGGGGTCCACATCACGAACGTACTGTACTTTCTCCGCACCCTTCTCCAGCAGCAGCTTAACGATCGACTCGTGACCATTTTCTGACGCCGCCTGCAGTGCGTTGCCGTACCGTCCTCCCTGTGCGTTGACGTCCGCACCCTTCTCCAACAGCAGCTTCACGATCGACTCGTGACCGTTTTTTGACGCCACCTGCAGTGCGTTGCCATCCTCTCCTCCCTGAGCATTGACATCGGCGCCATTTGCCAGTAGCGTTTGCGATGCTTGTTCCAAACCAGCCAATGAAGCATAATAAAGGGGAGAGGGTATGTCCGTGGATAATAGTGACAAATTTGTTCTATACCAGGGATGTTCCAGATCGTAAAGTCGCACCCAAGAAATCAGTGGAGCACTCTCTCGCTGCAGGAGTTTCATGACGAGTTCTTGAAGAGCATCACCTCCAAATCGAGCATGAAGCAACCAGTACTCCGCGGCATAGAAAGCGAGTGGGAATTGCCCGATGGTGCTCTCATCTATGGGATCGTGATCGTCAAACTGCAGAAGGTAGACCAGACATGTCTTGGATATGAATTCATGCGCGATTTTCTCGCTGAAGCTGAAAGTAGAAGCGGTTCCTTCCCGTATGGCCTCCGAAAGCAGATACTCCTTGACTGAAAAGTGAGCCAGCTTGATTTTTCCTGTCTCCTCTGTCAGCGGCTTTGCGCGGTCATCGTCTCAGCTTTTGACCTTACCTTCTGCACTCACGACCAGTCCGGAGCATAAGCGCAAAATGGATTGTGGATCCTGATATATCCGCCGACGGTCGAAACAAGGCCCGTGCTCCGAGTCAATGTGAATGCCGGGGATGTGGGCGACTTCCTCCAGCGACAGCTCCCGAGCAGAGAAGGCCAGCCATTGCAAGATTTTTCGGGCGTCCTCAGGGTGCGAGATTCTTGCGAGGATTCGAGCGTACGTCTCATCCACACCCTTTGGCAGGTCATTCAGCTGTTCGTCCAGCTGATGCGGACTGAAACACGTTTGCAGTGATTCCAACTGAAGCGCGATCCAGCGGAACCTAAAAGAGAGTAAGACTGAAGGTTTCAAGGGACTGATGAGATGCACATACATCCCCTCGCAGCGCTCCAGCAATGTGGCTTTGATGCGTTCCCGATTTGCATCGTCCCACTTTTGCATCTCATCCAACTGAAGCATTGAATCGAGGTAAATCCGGATGTCGGCATTACTAGATTCACTTTCCACGCAGAGAGGACCTCCGTGCCGGCTGCTGAGTGATGAAAGGCCTTTCTCGACGTCTGGTTCCTTCCGACTCGTGACCAGCAGATGCAGTTTCCCCCCAGTCGACTCGGTGACCGTCCCGATCCATTTTAAGAGTTTGGATCTTGATCTCTGGTGACATTCATCGAGGGCATCAATAACGATGTAGACATCCTCAAATTCTTGGATGATAAGTTGGAGCGTTTCTTCGAGGTTCTTGGCGAGAGGCTGGTGCTGGCCATTATCGTATAATTTCACCAAAGCATCAGAAAGGTTGTGAGGTTTCGCGGATAGTTGCTTGATGAGTGAGCGGATGAGCTTGTCATGTGCCTGTCGCTCCTCCTGAGAGTCCCTGGAGTCGAAGAAGAAATACGCAAATGCACGCGATGCATCCTGATCGCAACGAGGCTTGATGTGTTCTATAGCAGACGAACTGTCCATCGAATCAGCACACAACCTACCTGACTCATAGCATTCCAGGACGCTCACGATAAGATGGTTTTGCCGGACCCCGCTGTTCCGCCGACTCAGAAACTTGCTTCAGCTGTCAAATTCGAGAAGACTCACGCATCCCATAGATCCAGAGGAATGAGCCTGCCTTCTCCTTCCAGTCTGCGAACTGTCTCCCGTCGATAAACCATTTGCCCGTCTCGAGTGTAAACTTTTCGCGCGCTTCATTGTAGTTGACAGACGGATCGGGTGCCGATAACCATTCGTAAATCTTATCCCGCAAGGCATCTGAAATCCAGAATTTTCAACTTCATCAATATTTTATGCAGTCTGAATGTGTACGTACCCAGCTGGGCCCGTTGGGCACCCTGTTGCAATTCCCTCACGCCCTCTCGTGCTACTGCAGCTATGGCCATCGTCAAAATTGAGCTCCCTCGAATCTGATGCCCAAAGGGAACGGTACGTACGTCTTTGTGTGTGGTGACTGCCACTCTTCGATCAAACTTCTTCGTCAGATCGTCGCAACGTCTTTGGCATTGCTGAACCTGGTTTGCAATATTGGAGGACAACGCGGAACGCAATGTTCGTCCTGCGGGACGTTCGCCGTCGGTTGAATGATCGTATATCAGGGAACGACAAAGTCATGGCCCTGACTCACCACTGAATGACAATTTCGTGTACTCGTCAATGACAGACGCAACCTCCAAGGATGCGCGACCGATCTCCTCTATGACATTCTCGGTGCCACTGATCGCCGTCAAGTCTGGACATTCTTTGGCTGCGCCGAGCATCTCGTACAGGCTCTCTGCCAAAACTCGAACGGCGTCGTCTTGAAGTCCCTGTGCTTTCATTGCCTACATCGAATCATTTTTTGAGCTGATTTCACCCTATTCTTTTGGGCAACTACTTGCCTCGTATACAGATAGTAGAACAGTGGAGGAGATCTTCAAAATCGGATGTGCCTGTCAATTGTAATGATCATGTTCATATTGCATGCAAGATAGACAGATTGAACCGACGGACGTCACTGAAAGTTTGCAACAATCTCGCCATGACCTCCAACGCTTGCCCAAGAGGCTTGACGCAACTTCCTAATGCTTGTGCAGCCTCGTACCCCGTCTGTGCCGCGGATGCCCCAGCGTCGATGGTTCCAGAAATGGTGGTAACCACGTTGCTATCGTCGAGACGAGATGTCGCATGTTTGATCCTTTCCATCGTGTCTTGAACAGAGTCGAGAACGAGCGAAAGCTGTATCTTGATTTGAGTCTGAATCTTTGCACCGGTGTCGTCTGTCAGATCAAAAATCGTATCTGATCCTATGTCGATCGTCAGCCTCCAACACGAATGCATGATAGTCGATAAACCCACCATTCTCGAGCAATTCGCTCACTTTCCCAGAATATCTTCCGACTAGATATCGTTTGCGAGGGAAGAGGGAAGCTAGAAGGCTTTCACGAAAGATCTCGACCTTGATCACAGATGACGGTCGGAAAGGACTAGAAAGCCAAGACGAGCGATCAGTCAGATGTTGAGCCGAAGGCCGAACGAGAGCGATCAACACAGAGGAGGCTCACAGTCGTGACTCCTCGTCCCAGCGAGGCGACCCACCTCCAAACCGTTTCTTCTTCGACTTCCATCTTTTCTCGGCATCAATGCAGACTACGACATAATGGTCGGGTCTTATACTTGGCCTCTTCTTCTCCAGTGCGCCCATGACCTCGATACCTGTCAGCGAGATGAGCCGTGGAGGTTCGACCGCCATCTCCCGCCCAGCGACCCACCTGATAAGTGGGCGATAAGCCCAGTCACGGAATCCGCTGCTGGTGGACGATGGTCTCCTCCAGAGCTGACGTGCTCAGTGGCTTGGCTGTTCATGATGTAGGGACGATGGGAAGCGGTGTAGTACTCTGCCTCAACTTGAGTCTTGGTCGAATGCGTGCGGTGAGGTATTGTTGTTCAATATGTAGACCGGCGCTTTCGAAGAGGGCCCCCAAAAGCACAGTCAAAGGTATGTGTGCCTGCCGATGGTCAATTGAACGGCGCATAGCGCTCGAGCTCTGTGGAGGTGCCGGTAGTGAAAGCTAGTTAAAGGCCAAAATTTGGCCCAAATGTTATGGCAACCTTCGTTCAGGCGTGACCCGTTAGTGTGTTTCGGGGACATAAGTCAGACCCGAACCTGGATCTCACGAGACTAGGTTTTTTTTCTGTTTACAGCGGTTTCTCGTGTTGAAAAATAATTTTCATCCGCCGTGTCGTACATCGCCGTCAAGTCTTCCAACCAGTTTTTGGACAACAGTTCACCATCTTAATTTCGTACGTTCCGTCAAAATCTCCCGATTCTTCCCTTATCACACCGTTGCTCTCAATTTCCCGCTAGCACGCCTCGGGCGTCAGAACATGTTGATTGCGCATCAAGACAGTCAGACTTCAATAACCTTATAGTTCTCAAGAGTTAGCTCGCAGGGATCTTGAAGGCAGCGAAAGCACTCGACGCTCTGACGTGGGAGAGACGGGGGGGGGTCCAATTTTCTAGAATATCTGGCGATTTTTTGGAGGTACGTTACAGTACCGGTAGTCAGACGGTCCCAAAGCGAGGTATGTGCGACGTGCACATGTTGGTAGTCGGACGGCGCCGCAGGCCCGCCCAAGTGGGCACAAGTGGACCCCTTCGGCGCTCACATACCTTTGGCTGGGCTTCGGGAGTCCTCTTCAAAGTTGTGAGTGTCAACCTAGTGCATCGATCAGCCGACGCAGTAGATCTTCCAAATCATGCGGGTAAGTTGATTGGAACGTCTGGTCATAGAGGGGGTCGTAGGTGTGCAGAGTCAAACACACTGGGTTTGCAAAAGGGGTAGATGATGTGTGAGTATTGTTGCAATCGGAGGCGCTGGGCAAAGGAGCGATTCTTCCGGCATAATTTTCGAGGCAGAGATCATCTGAAAAGAGACAAAGTGAAGGATTAATGTCGAAAGCTTTGGAGGACGAACGTTCCGGATGCTTACCGCATGCTCGCCTACTATCATCAAATCCACTCCGCTCCTGCTCCCTCCCTCCGCTTGCGTTGGGCAAGCAGCAGTTCGTCGTCCGAGGCCGACCAATTCCGTTTCAGGCTCGCGGGCGTCAGACGCTCAACATTGAGCATTGAGCGCCATGTAGGATGAGCGCTGAGCGTGTATGCATCTCAAAACTCTTGCCGTCGCCTCCAATTGCCGCCGAATAGCCAGTGGGCTGTCTTTTTTGTATTCGAGAGGTTCGAAAGGGCCATCTTTGAAGCAATTTACATAGCGATGATTGTAGTTGACGAGTTCTGAATGGCCAGACGTAGCTGAGTGCGTGTCAATTTGTATCAAGAACTGCGCATAACCAAAATCGGACATGTAAAGTAGAAGCTGCGATGTGCTGGCGCCGCCGGGCGGCCACAACAATTCCAAGTTGTTCTTTAACCACCATCAACTTCAACCTTTGCTCCACCATTCTCTCCCCATTCCATAACATTCAGTTCGGCAATTTATAAAGCTAATAATCGTCGCTCCTTTATTTCATGGCAGCAAGCGTCCGCGCGCGGCGCCCCGCCTCTCCACCACCCGGCCTTCCACATGCTGCGCCTTCACAGCGCTTTCCTGCACCCAGTAAACACCATTTAGATGCCGATGAACGTCGCGCTGCAGCATCGCGTGGCTATGGACCATCGCGCAAGTCCGGATTCGCTCCAGGAGGCTACGATATCACGTCGGGAGAGTGGAAGCTGCTGGCCGTCGTTCTAGTCATCGCGGCTGGCGTGCGGCTGTTCCGGATATCAAAGCCAGACAGTGTTGTGTGCGTGGCAGTTATTTGTGCTCTTCACTGTGGACTGATCTTGCCCTCAGATTCGATGAGGTGCATTTCGGCAAGTTCGCGGCAAGATACATCAAGACCCGCTATTTCGTAGACGTGCATCCCCCATTAGCAAAACTTCTCATCACATTGGCTGCATTCATCTTTGGATTCGATGGAAATTTTGATTTCAAGGATATTGGAAAGTGAGTTTTGACATCTCGTCTCTGAAATACGGTACTGCATCAGCTGGAACCGATTCCAGCATCAGTGGTTAACCACCATTTCTTAGAGTGTATGAGCGCGTCCCATACGTCGCGATGCGCATGGTTCCTGCACTATTAGGCATTGCTACCATCCCCCTTTCCTACCTCACTTTGCGCGGCCTCGACTGTCGTGCGACTACCGCACTCCTGGCCTCCCTCCTCATCACTTTCGAAAACGGCATGATTACACAGTCACGGCATATCCTCCTGGATTCTCCCCTCATATTCTTTACTGCGCTGACGATCTTCTTCTGGACTGGATTTTGCAACGAGGACAAGCATGAACCGTTCACGGAGAGTTGGTGGGTCTGGCTCACGCTTACAGGCTTGTCACTGGGTGCGGTCGTCAGCAGCAAGTGGGTAGGCTTGTTCACGATTGCGACTATCGGCCTTGGTACCTTGAAGCAACTATGGACGCTTCTGGGAGATGTGCGCGTGCCGCCGAAGCTGTGGATTAAACACTTCTGGACGAGGGCCGTCTGCCTCATCCTCGTCCCCATTTTGTTTTACATGGCCATGTTTGAAATCCATTTCTTGGTCTTGGAAAATTCGGGCGAGGGTGATGGGTTTATGAGCGCAGAATTCCAGCACACGTTAGGCGGTCATAGCATGGAGGATACTTACGCAGGTGTGAAGGCTTCTTGGCGTCTTGTTGAAGATTGCTAACCACTTCGAACAGATGTCGCTCTTGGTTCCCAGATCACTATTCGTCATGTCAACACGCAAGGCGGCTACCTCCATTCGCATGCGCACAATTATCCCGGCGGAAGTCAACGTACGTCTCGTCGTATTCACTACTGCTCAGTTTGCACTGACGTGGTGTTTCGTAGAACAACAGATTACTCTGTACCCCCAATCA
>SGPL01000387.1:0-31894 GCA_004802705.1 Bondarzewia mesenterica | reverse complement strand
CTATAAACCGACAAGGATACACGAATTTTGCGGTTTCAAGGCCCTCAAAAAGGCTATTTTCGGGAAGGAAATGGCCGATTTTGACCCTCAAAAAGGCTATTTTTCCGGGAAACCTACATAGGAGCTTCACGGGGCCTGCTATCATACACTCTACCCACTGCCAATGCGCCCCCTCACCAACCGCTCTTCTCCCCCTCTCCTCTCAATCCTGGCCATCTCATACTCAAGTCACGGCGCCTTGGGACGCGGCAGCGCATGCGCCGCGTGCCGCGTCTCGACGTGTACCCTGAGCGCATCCTCGCGCGTCAGCGGCGCCGACTGGCATCCATCGTGAGGGCACTTGAATGCCGGTTCTGCATGCACCTTGGTGTGTTTGAGGTGCCGCCTAAGCTCGGCCGGGGTACCGAAGTATCGGGGCTCGCACCCCATCCTGCATGCAGGGAGGAAGCATGCCCATGGACTGGGAGTGTTCGCCTTGCGGCTCCTCCGCTGCTTCGTCGTCCTCTTCCGCGCTGATCCCCGCGATGGGCGAGGGATGTCCTGGGATGCCATGGCCGGTGGTGCGGTGCTAGGTCCTCCTGCCGACAATGGATCAGAATCGGGGGATGGCGCAACTGCGATGGGGGATCCCTTGTCGTTACGCCCCTTTGATTTTTCGTTGTTGAGTAGGAGGACTTGGTCCTCCGGTTGCTGAGCTTGGATCCCTGGCAGATCCTTGTCGTGCTCGTAGCTGATGTCAGATCGGATTGCATCGCCCGCTGTCATGTCCAACACCGGCGGTGTATCCTGAAATGAAGGGACGATAGGTGACGGGACGAGAGGTGGAGAGACGATGGTAGGCGTCAGAAAATATGGATGGTGGTGTGCGTGGACACCATGATCATGTACTATCTGGTCGTAAGAGGGGAGTACAGCGGCAGGTGAGATTCCTGCCATGTATTGGGACAGCTCGCCGGCAGCATGCATCTGGCTGTAGGAGGGGAGCACAGCTGCAGCCGAGGTTCCCGACATGTAGTGGGACGGCTCGCCTGCAGCAAACATAGGCTGGTGTCCTCCAGGGATAGGCCCACCATCTATACGGACGACGTTATTCTGCTGTGACTGGTGAAGAATCGTATAGATACGTACAGTATTCGGCCGGGAGAGGATAAGCGGCATCAGACTGAGGTTGTTGCCAAGGATCGGCATGGTGCATCATAGGGATATGGTACCCCTCAATGACCGACTTGATGGTTAGGTGAGTCGCATCGCGCTAAACCGCACATAAAATCTGAACTCACCGGAGTCGGATTTCCCAGCAGCCCTTCGTAGAACTGATAGGAAGGGTCAATGCCACCAGAGAATTGAGGTAAATCAGGTAGGAGCGAGCCACCGCTCATGAAGCCAAGCAATTCATCTTCAGAAGTCCCCGATAGCATAGACGCGTTCGACGAAGACGGCATGAAGTCTTGAGGATCGAAATACATTATTGCTGAGTGATGGAGATGGTTGGAAGGAATCGAACACTGGGGCTGTGGCAGGGGATATGGGTCTTTGTGATCAATTTCTGCTCGGATTTTGTACTCGAGGTAAGCCCCCCAAAAGAGAACGTTGTATGTTCGCGACGACTTCTCATCATCACTCAACGCAAAAGTTTGTTCCGGCCGATGGCCATTGGAGCTTGGAGAGCCAGAATCGTAGTGCTTCCATCAACAGCGCCATTGGGAGCCAATCCCCTCCCTTGTTTTCAAATTGCACTCGTGTACGCCTAACAGCGTTGTATGACTTCTCTCAGGGCGTGGCTCTGCGTGGCTCGGGCGCGTGCTGTTTGTTACGTTTTTTTACCGGCCTTCTTTGGACCCTGGCTAGCTCGGTCTGAACCCAATATTTGGTAATCGAATGGCGCCCGATTGCCCGTGCTAGCGATCTGTCGTTCGTTTCTAGTCGTTCTTTGATTGGTGGAATTTCTGTGTTTCCCGCAGAGACAGCTTGTACCATGGACGTCCACATTTAGTTTGACTTGTGTGGCCATCGCCATCGATTGACAATCTCGACTGCCCTGCTTCTAGCTGATATCTACGCCGCACTGACCGTGAACACCTGTTCTCCATCCGTCCGCATTAACCAATTTCTGCTCAACCTTTAGCAAATCACGGTGAGGGTGCGTCGTTCGGTTACATGTCGCTTTTGCTAGGGGCTGCCTTGACTGTTGAAATTTATTTTCAACGTCAATTGGCCCGCCATGATTTGCCATCGTTCTTCCGATATGGACAGCTTTTTTCTTTTTCCCAATTCTTCTCAGCTTACGCGGCGTGTGGCTTCTACTTACGTCAAAATGACTTGGACCTATTGATATCCACATTTGGTATGACTTGTTCCCTTCCTCTGTTACTCGGGTGTCTTGAGGTGTCTTGATTGTGATGATCGATATCGATGAGCGCGCAAGACATTCGCTCGGCGATGCCACTATTTGTTGTCTAGGAGCCAGCGGTAGATGTTTCCCACTTACGATTTCCCTATGTTTAGTGACACGCAGGGAAATTGACGCCGAATTTGAATTTATCGCAGAGGCAATTGGCTCACTTTTAAGTCTATATGCATGATATTGTGCCCTCTATGGATAGGATGATCGTCGATGATAAGACGGGTGTGGTGATTGCCATGCTTCAAGGTACAATTGGTAACTCGAAGGCAGCGAATGGTCTATATTTGTTCTTGTTAGGATCCGAAGCTGCTGAACAATAAAGACAAATAGCAGACGGTTAACTGAAGTAAATCGAGGGCGAGGATCGACCAGAGCGCCTGCACTACTTGGATTGAGGCTGGATGCCGTTGAGCTCGACGAGGGCCTTGCGATGCAATTCGGCGATGTGCTGCGTCACAAGGCTCACCGTGACCATCACGAGCCGTCGCAATTGGAGAAGGGAGAGCCTGTGGAAGTGGAGGTCGCATCGTCGTCTACCCCGCGCAACATCCTGCTTATCATTCGCTTCTCTGCGTTATTCTCGAGAATCTAAAAAATTCCAATGTCGATTGCATTCTCGAGACGAGAATTTTACATCTGTCAACCTCGTGTGACTACGGGTACGCTGCCTTGAGATGTTCCAAAACCACCTTCGCGTCGTAGCCCTCCAGATTTGTCCCTTGGCTGACCTCCGCCCACTGCTCAGCATCCTCAAATGTCTGTCTCGCCTTTCGTGACACGAGATACCAGGCATCGGGCCCCAGTTGCACCCTCAACGGTGGGTTCTTCTCCTTCGATATCTTGATGAGGACTTGCGCAGCCTTGTCGACATCGCCCATAAGCTTCACGCTTTCTATCATCTTGCGGAGCTGCATCCCAGGGCTGTTCTCGTCATATGCCGGATGAGGCGGGACCATCTGTATGTTGGACAGGAATGACGAGTCGAATCCGCCCGGCTGGACGATCACCCCGCGAATGTTCCACTCGGGCGGCATCTCCTTCGTGAACGCTTCCGTGAATCCCTCAAGCGCTGCGTGTAGTGGTGGCGGTAAGTCGAACAATTTTTGATTAACAGTGTGAGTGGATGACCAAGTGGATGGGGAGCGCACCGAACTTCCCGGCCGAGTAGAACGACCCCGCTTGCTGGCCCACGTATCCGCCATATGACGAGATATTGAGGACGCATCCGCCATGTCCCTTTGGATTGACTTCTCTGAAAAAATTGATAGCCTAAGTCGCACGAACATTGCCAATGAGCACACGCCGACTCCACCTCACCCAGCTCAATTTCGCTGCACACGTACCTCCTTCATGATACGCACGGGCCCCCAAAACAGCACTTCCAGCTGTTTCCTCGCCACCTCCTCAGGCACCTCCTCGATCCCACCAATGACCCCATATCCCGCCATATTGACCACGACATCTAACCGGCCGAATTGTCTTTTGGTCGCCTCAAACGCCGCTGTGACTTGGCCCGCGTCCGTGACGTCGAGCGCGAGCACAAGCAGGTGCTCCGCCGGGTATTGGGCCTTCAGGTCCGCGAGCGTGGCGGGATTACGCGCTGTCGCGACGACACGCTCGCCGTTTGCCAGCACGGCGGAGGCGAGAGCCTTGCCTAGTCCGCTCGACGTGCCCGTAACTGTCGCCGTCAGCGTCCATCGCAACGCGTCGAGGGGGTGCGGAGCTCACTGAACCACACACGTGAATCGTTTGCGTTATCTGTCATACTCACCAATCGGTCGTTGTCCGATTCTTTGCAGATCAGTGAAGAAAAAGCGGGCGTGAGTGACACTCCATACACCTGTGTAGTGCTTACTTATACTTCTGTGAGTGTGCTTTGAAAATTGAGCCCGCCGCGTGCTGACGCGTCTCTGCGGATTCAGCGACTGCAGAATTTGAATAGACGGCCCGTGCACACGAAGCGCGGCGCCGCCTGGCGCCGCGAAGCTGACGGAAATGGGTCACGGAGTTGTGAAGTGGGTTAGTTGGTCGACATTGCTTATTTCGCTCTTGGGAGCGGACGCTTGCAAGGAGGCTCCCTTTTGTGATTTTATCTCACTGACAAGTACATATGTACGTGTTCAATGAAGTTCCTGCGAGCATTCGCATACTTATTGCAGGTGCGGCAGTTCCGGTCTTGTTGACTCGCTGCTGTCTGACGGTATCAGGATACGAGTTTTGTCCCGACGGCTTGATAGCCCAGAAGAGTTGTGAGAGGAATATGTATACGGCTAGAATGTGATAAGGCTCACGCTACAAATCAACAATACTACATACCTGACCATTAGCCCAATGAGTGACAGATCACCACACGCCTGTATCAAATACCGTCGAGTCAGCTAAACACCCGCCCAGGTGTACAAACATGCAGCCACGTCCAATTCCAACTCTGCGACACGATCACCACCCCTCCACATCATCCTGTTCCGCGTCCGCCAAGGGCGGCCAGAACGCCGTGATCTCCTCGAATACGTCTCCACCGCTGCCAATCTGAGTCTCACCACCAACGACCTGCGGTGTGGCCCACGCCTCAGGGTGTCGCGCGCGATGCGACTCGATGGCCTTGAAGAACAGCGCTTCGGCTGCTACGCTCGCAGCGTCCGCTGACTCTGTCAGGCCGGTAGCGATGGGCGGCGGGACGAACACTGTTGGTGGTGCGCCTGTGGGTGCGGAAGGGGATGCACGGAGCGGCGGTGACGGGTGCTGGATGTAGTACAACGTGAAGAGCGGCTTGCGCGCGATGGGGACGTCGGGAGTTGGTGAGGACTGCGTGAGGGACAAGATCGCCTCTAGATAGGGCTCGAGCATCGACTCGGGCGACAGCGTCGAAGGCGAAGCCTCGGGTAGCGGTAGGGAGAGGTAGACGATGTCTGTATTATGATGCGGATCGTCAGATGCGCACCTCCACTCACTTCTGTGGGAAACGCTTACATTTACCCTTCGGCGCGGACATGTTCCCTTCGCCTGTGACGAAGGCCTGAACCGCGTTCGTCTCAGAGCCGCCCACCAATGACGAAGGGGGAAAAATCAGAACAGACGTATCGACTGGTTTCTCTGCCGGGGATGTAGTTGGAGTCTCTGTGGTATCAGTCTCAGCACCAGGCTCTCCTTCATCTGGAGGGGTTGCAGGCTCGGAGAGCGAGACGGAAGGAAATTGCAGTGGTGAATCAATAATGGCTATGCATCTTGCGATAGATCGTGGCTGCGCCGAGCCTTCTGAAGGGAGCGGGAACGCCTCATTTATCAGATTCTCAGGCAAGAGATCGGAAGAGGATATGATGAAATCCGCGGTGAAAGGTTCGGGAAAGTCGTCAAGCTCAAAGGTGTACCTGTCATTCTGCGCAGGATTTGACTCTGGTCCACCATCAGAGGCACTCGCACTCTGCGCCTGTGCTTGCGGTTGTGGAGAACGAGTAACCGACTTCACTTTCCGGTCAAGAATGTAGACGCCTCCATTGACAGCGGACACTCGACAGAAACCCTGAGCAATTTCTCCAGACCCGCCGTAGTGTCCTGCCAGGAAAGGCGAGGAGCCGTATCGGCCAGAGGAGCGCAAGTAATGCCGCATTCTCAACAAGGCAGGGAGGGTATGATCTAGTTATAAGCACCAACAGATGATGGGATGATGCCAGTCTGGTAACAGAGAAGCTGACGTACCTTCTGGCGAGACACAGAATGCCAATGCATACGCAATTGCCTCGGATACTTGCTGATCCAATGACCACACAGTCCGTAAGAATTCGACGAACGGCGCCTCATTCTTTCCTTCTAGTTCATTCTTGCCTTCAAAGTCACCAGCAGCAAACATGAGGAAGCGCATGAGCCTGCGCTTCGCAACCAAGCTCATCTCCTTCGACTTGAATATATCCTCCTTGCTCCCTGGAACATTCTTGATGCCAGCCTCACGATCATAGACGCCGACCCGCTCGAGCAGTCTGTACCCACCATAGCGCGCGACCCCAGAAGCAATAAGCGCAGCGATGAGGGGTCCGGCAGAGGGAATAAGAGAAGGTGAGAGGGATATCGAGTATTGCCGTGCATGGTCAGGAACGGCGGACGAGCGTTTTCACGGACGTGAATTTCGCGCGCTGAGCGGAGAGGTAATCCGAATTGCCTTCAGAGGATGAACGTTGGTCTGCCCACCGAGCAAGTTCGTCGAGAGAGAGGCTAGCATCATCCCCTCCGTAATACGGGTTGACATCAAGGTGCGCGACCTTGAAACCTGCTTTGGACAGTGCTCTGGAGCTTCTTAGGTGAAGAAAAGAAAACAAGAACGATGAGACTCACGCAGCAGTCATAGACTCGACGAGCCCTGTCCCAAGGATAACCACATCGAAATTCCCTTCAGCATCCATTGCTACATAAACCTGGCCGTGACTGCACTTGAGCTGGACCTCTCGTTCGATGCAGCGATATTTCCAAATTGAGATGAATAAGTCAGTTCAATTACGTAAGTAATGAACCTGTCAAAAGTGTGTAATTTTCATCTTGTTCTCGCCAGCCACCGCTTCCATCCTCCCCATACCTCTTCCCCCTCCCTTTCCACTCAAATGGGTACCAAAATAGTCAAGAAGTCCTCAAATAAGGCCGAAAAGGGCGACAAAAAGGAGAAGACAGCGAAAGTCGAGTCCAAGTCCAAGGCCGATGCGAAGCCCAAGGCAGCAGCACCAGCGAAGAAGGCTGCGTCCATGAAGCACAGTCTCCCTGCAACATCTAAGGATATTCTTGCAAAGGCGAAGCCTGTGTGTAGAATGCCCAAACTCCTTAACGAATTTCGTTTTTTTTCAACATAATCCTAGGCAATCAATGCGGACAGTGAAGAGTCGTCCGAGTCTGATTCCGATGAGGATAAAAAGAAAAAGCCCGTCGTCAAAAATGGAAAGGTTGTTATTTTATATCCGATCATATGGACAACTGTTAAATTGTGTCTCTCACAGGGCAAGCAACCTGCTGCTGCTGCCCCCGCCGCAAAGTCCGACAGCAGCGACTCTGACGACTCTGATAACGAGTCCGAAGAGGAGAAGCCCAAGGCTGCTCAGGTGAAGAAGGCTCCAAAGGCTAAGGCCGGATCGTCGTCCTCAGAGTCGAGCGAGAGCAGTTCGGACGAGGCTCCCAAAAAGGCCGTCAAGGCGTCTCCCGTCAAGGCGTCTCCCGTCAAGGCGTCTCCCGTCAAGAAGGCTCCAGCCAAGGCTGAGGTCGCTGCTGCATCCTCTTCATCCTCGTCTGAAGAGTCAAGCGAAAGCGATAGCGAAGAGAAGTCACCCAAAAAGGCCGCGAAAGCTGTTCCTGCGAAGGCCGAGGCTGCTCCTGCGAAGGAGGACAGCGACAGTTCGTCATCATCCGACGACGAATCATCGAGCGAAGGTAAAAAGCCCGCAACCAAGGCTACCGCTAAGGAGGGCGGGAGCGAGGACGAAGCCAGCGAGGGTGGCAGCAGCTCCTCGTCAGAGTCAGAATCTGAGTCCGAGGATGCAAATGCAGATGTTGAAATGACTGATGCCACTGCTCCTAAAAATGGTTTGTCTTCCCCCTATTGTATCTCCCTTGGCTGCTCACAATCTTTATCACGCAGGCAAGCGCAAGGCTGCCGCCGAGGCCGCCGCACCTCCCAAAAAGCAGAAACTCGCCAACGGCGAGGCTGCTCCTGCTGCTACTGCCGACGGCGAAGCTCCCGTGACCACCGTCTTCGTTGGCCGACTCTCCTGGAACGTCGACAACGACTGGTTGGCTTCCGAGTTCGCTGAATGCGGCGAGGTTGTCAACGCGCGCGTCCAGATGGACCGCAACACCGGCAAGTCCCGCGGATTCGGCTACGTTGAGTTCAAGACACCCGAGGCCGTCGAAGCCGCTCTCAAGCTCAACGGCAAAGAAATTGACGGCCGCCCCGTAAACATCGACAAGTCAACGAGCGTCGACAGGTCCACCGCGCGCGAAGGCCGGGCCAAGGCGTTCGGAGACAACACGAGCGCGCCGTCGATGGTCCTGTTCGTCGGCAATCTGAGCTGGAACGCGAACGAGGACGCGCTTTGGGAGGTGTTCGCCGAGTACGGTGAGGTGAAGAGCATCCGTGTGCCCACCGACCGCGAGACGGGGAAGGTCAAGGGCTTCGGTTACGTCGAGTTCACGGATCTCGACTCGTCCAAGAAAGCGTTGGAGGCGGTGAACGGACAGGAGATCGCGGGCAGGGCCGTACGGCTGGACTACTCGCAGCCGAGAGATGACAACGGCGGCGGAGGCCGGGGTGGTGGACGCGGTGGGCGGGGCGGTCGTGGTGGAGATCGTGGTGGTCGTGGTGGCTTCGGTGACCGTGGTGGATTCGGCGGCCGTGGTGGATTTGGCGGCCGCGGTGGATTTGGCGACCGTGGTGGAGGACGGGGTGGTCGGGTACGCACTCTTTTTCGCGCCTTGTGACTCTGTTGACTCATTATACCTTTCTGTAGGGCGGCGGACGCGGTGGAGGACGTGGAGGATTCCGCGGTGGTGCTCGCACTGGCGGCATCACTCAGTTTGAGGGCAGGAAAACCACCTTCGACTAGTGTCCCCTCAGCTACCCATTGTGCGCTATTCGAAGCTGCAGTTTTTCCGTTCTTGATACTATGGTTTTTGCTTCATCTTCGTATGCATGTTTGTTATGTGCTATAGTAGTAATGCAGCCTATGTTTGCATGCAGGGCTGTCCGTGTTTTGAGTTGTGCATGAGACAACGACAACGATGTCATGTATGTATGTATCGAATGAGGATGCGAGCCAAGAGGGAACGAAACTCAATAAGTATTTGGAAGGTATACGTGGCAACAAGCTGGATAAAAATAATTATGCAGGTAGCAGCGGACTGTCGTGCAGTACGTGCACTATTAGATGGTATACGAGAATGTTTCGAGTGTTATCAGAGTGCTTAATCGATAAGAATGAAAAAAGAGGAGAGGAGACATGGTTACGCATTGAATAAATAGACTTGTCGTCCGAGTCAAGCCGAACGTCGAGCAGAAAAAACAACGAAGCGTCCAAACCCATCTGCACACGCCTTCGCACACACACACATACACGACACACAACACAAGATCAAGGCTTCTCACCCCGGAGCGCCCTGCGTACGGGATTCTGGCCGGGCGGGAGCGCGCCGGATCTCTCGAGGCGATCGAAAAGGACGAACAGCTTCTCTGCCTCCTGCTCCTTCTCCTCGTCCGTCATCTCGATCTTAGGGCGCTCGCCTTCGATGACACCTGTGATGGGGTTGATTGACAGGCCATCCGTCGACGAGGCGCTGTCGTCCGCGCCCACGGGACGTGCGGGCGCGTTCATTATGCCTTTGTTGAACAGGAAGCCGGCGACGTTGCCGTAGCCGACGTGCGAAGAGAGCGTGTTGGCTGTAGACGCGTCGAAACGACAAGTGTCAGCGAAGTGAGATGAGCGGGAAGAGTCCTAGGACGATTTTTTGAAAATAAAAAAAAAGAGCGCACCGTCGGAGTCACAAATCGCGAACAGAAGTTCACCGATACTGTCCTTCAACCTCGGGTGATGCACGCTCGTCAGGAGCCGCAGGCACCTCCCGAGCAGATCTGCCCTGCCCTCCAACGGACTCGAGCGATCCAAATTCGCCGGCAACAACCACTCTTTCAGCCTACTCCTCGCACCCGCGTCCGCGAGGCTCGCTTTGACGAGCAACATGACGAGCGGGCAGATAAGGTCATCGAGCGAGCTATCACTCTCCTGCTTTGGTTTCTGTCGCACGCTCACCTCGTCGGGATCGACGGTGCCGGGGAGGTAGTAGTTCAGCGAGACTTCGAACAAGTCGTACGCGCGCTGAAGGGTGTCTGCGGGAGGTATGGAAGGTGATGGTGAAGAGGGCCTGGATGAGAGAGAGCGACGGCCGGCTGCAAGCATGGACAGTGCTCGATCCAGCGCACCTGGTTTAGATTCTTTCGGCGAGTTGGATGACTCGCTGTTGCCGCTACCGCCGGGGAGACGTGAGTCGTTGGCGAGGACGGGCGATCCTGAGTTCGAGTTCATCGTGCTTCGACGGCCTGACGGTTGGGGGACGGTAGGGAACCAGAAGGGCTTGAGCGTAGGCGTGATGGGCGTAGCAATGAGAGAATGGACGATGTGGGTGAGCGGCGGGGTTAAAGGAGAGGGGAACGTAGGCGGGATGGTATTGAAAGCACGCAAGAGAGGGGGGAGGATACTAGAAAGAGGCTTTGATCACGTATACAGTAACTCAACAAAAAAAACTGCTTACCCGTCCAGCTTGTCGCTCCAATATTCCCCCATTACCTTACCTTCCCCGGATCCAATGTCGGCCACCTTCTCGCAGTCGACCAGCTAACCAAAATGTCTGAACTTACGGACCGATTTCAGTCATGCCGATCAGACGTACCTTGGGGTAATAAGAAAGCAAGTTGAAGGTAAACTTGAGCAGATCCGTCATAGCTTCCCGAGCCATCCTCACGCCGCCAAGGACACTGCTTGTGAGGGAATCCAACCTCATCCCAATGATTTCGATCACGCTCATACGGCCAGAAGGTTTGGCTTCAATCAAAGAAATAATGAAAGCTCCTCCGGAGACCGAAGAGGCCGTGGACAAAAAGAGGATGCGTGAGGCGAGAAAGACTTGATCAGGATTGGACGATTTCTGCGAGAGAGTATGATTAACGATCGCACAGCCATAAGCCGCTAAGGACGAGTCAGGGACAGACCTCAAGCAGCCGTAATGTGGCATCCCCACCCTTCACGCCATCCTCTACCCAAGTCCTCCGTGCACTCTCGATGAGAAGGAGGGTATTGGCAACGCATCGCAGGGCCTCGCACGACGCGTCGAGATCGTCCTTGAATGTGCGTGACAATGACAACAGCGTCGACAAGTTCTCCGTGGATGCCAATACCGACGCACCGGACGGATGCTTGCCTAACGACTTGACTGCCCCCAGCGCCCGTGCAGTATCTGAAAGTCGCGACTTGTGGCAGTATCCAAAACATATAGGAGCACGGAAGAGACATACCCTTCGTTGAAATCCTCGCTTCACTCCCACTTGACTTGCATCTGGCAAGATCGTTCAGCAAGATCTGGATCAACTTCTTCCGGCTTGCTTCGTCGATGGCGATTGGAGACGCTACGCGAGAATTCACCAAGTCAGTCCCCTAAGAATCATGTGCGAGACAAAGATAATATGCACCGTCGGCGATGGACCGCAGAGTACCAGACACATCACTAGACGTCGAGGAGGAAGAGAGAGACGTATACGAGTCGAGAAGGGAAAACATATTTTAAAACGCGTCAAAACCAGACTAAGTAGAATCCGTGTGGATGCGTATCGATTAGCAGGGTGCCGGATCACGTCGCGAGAGAGGTCGTGAAGTCGTAGGCCGTGAAGTGACTAGCGATCAGAAACAAACGTTGTCCAAGAAGCAGAAGAAAGAAAGTGGTAACAATATCTGGGACGAGAGGTGGAAGCAGAGACGAAGAAAAGGAACAAGGCTTTGCGAAAGTGATACAACCGCGGATTGACATCTGACAGCTTAGTGCCTCGGCTCGCAACCGCCGCGGTAGCAACTTGCATAGCCTACGACCTCCCTCAAACCCGTCTTATCTCTCTCTCAAAATTGTTTCAAACAGCACTTGACTGTACAATAAAAAACTACGGAAAACACAATTTGTCGCGACGATCGTCGACGTGGCCGACAGCTGTACGGCTGCCTTTTGTGCCTGCCCACCAGTTTGACCCGCCTGCACAAAAACGATTCCGCCCGTGCGGGGGAGAGGACAGATCTTAAACTGCACTAGGGCCACGGAGAGAGTATTTATTCCATGATGATGAAATGTGTGAATCGTCCTATTAATGTGGACTCAAGCTGCTTGGGAAGCGTGAACCAACGAGTGGCGTTGCGAAGGTGAAGAGCAAGGTTGGATTCCGATAATATCTCGCACAAGCCTCGGAGAGTGCAACTGATAATCACGACGAGCCTAACAATGCCTGCAAATCGTGACCATGAGCTTGAATAACGGCTACTCACAATTGCATACTCTACCGCACGTCTAATCATCCCACTGCGTCTAATCATCCCACTGCACCAACACCACTTCCTCCTTCCACCCATCCTTCTCCTTCTCGCAGCAATCCTTCTCGCATGAGAACACCATAATCGTCCCCCACTCCATACCTCTGCCGATCCTAGATGCTCCACCTTTCAAAAGACGCTCGACCTCTTTCCTTCTCTCCGCATCGTCCATCTTCTTCTCTTCGACAGAGCCATCAGCGTCCCTGAGCACGTTGATGAGATTCGGCATGAGCTGGCACTCAAACACGCGTTTTGCGCAGCAGTGCGGGCACGAGGGGACAGATGCGGTGACGTATGTGCGGTGCACGGCCGGTTGGACTTTGAAGTCGGCCTTCGTCACAATAGTGGCGGCCGATTCGTCCGCGGGAAGCGGGAAAAGCTTGTTAAAGACGGTGTCGGTGGAGAATGGGAGGGGCGCGCCGCCCAAATCATACCTAAACGATCCGCACAATGCATGAGACCATAATCAGCAAGAGGGGACAGGGATCAAACACGCACCTCACACATTGTGTTGGTTCCACGAGTACCCTTTCATTGAACCGTTCAAACACCTGGTCAATGTCCATAGAGTTTTCATATTTCTCCGACATCCACGCATCCCCTTCTCTACCTCCTCCGCCCTCAACATCCACTGGCTGGGTGGGCGCCTTGGCTTTTTTAGGTGGTGGAATGTACTCCGTGAGTGTAGAGAGGTATTGGGCAGGGTAGGAAGGTGCGGCTAGCCATTGTGAGTCGGACAGTGCTGTCGAGGCCAGAGCAACGATGAGAGATGAAGCGGACGACGTAGATTCTGCATCGCTATTATCGTCGGCATCGTCATCATTGGCATTTTTTTTCAGTCAGGGATGCTGCTAAAGGTTCGGAGGGTGCTGGGCTCCCAAACATATCGGATCCGAGACCGAACTGAGTCGGGGCATTGCTTGAATTCATCTGGTCGTCAAGCGATTGAGGAGAGGCTATGCATCGTGATCAGATGAATACGCACCGAGAATGGATTCGTTTTTGTCTGCGTGGATTTGGCCGCCGCCGCCGCCGCCGCCTTCGCTATTTCCTTTTCTTTCTTTGCAGCGAGCTGTCTCTGCAACTTTTCTGCATACTTCGCATTGTACCGCAACCCGCGCCAGGCCCTCACACTGCCAAGTAGACACGCCAGACGATGAGATTGAGAGAACGTCGTCCGCAGACGAGAGAGGACACACCAGACTCACCTGCCCTCCGCCCTCTGGCACCCGCTTTTCGCACACCCCCACACGTAGAGCGCACGGTCATAAGGGCTGTCCTCAAACGGACACCACATCTGCACTAGCAGCTCCATCGGATTTTCACAATGTTTGCAACAACTCGATTCGAATGGCGGCTCAGGCGAGGGAAGCAGTGCCTGCGCACGGATGTATTCAATATGCAAAGTACACATGCTCGAGCGGTGAGAAGACCGTACAGGCGCCCCTCCTATCCTAGATACAGCTGCGTCTTTGACATCGGACGGCGTCTCGACGGCGCCGTCTGGCACACCGAGGAGAACAGATGTCTCCACCACCGAGCCAACCTCCGAATCCGAATCCGACCAATCGTCATCCGCTCTCGGTGCCATATCGCGTCAATAATCTACAATAGATGCTGAGAAAAAGGAGAAAAGAGGAGTTAGCGGATGCTCGAGAGACCAGATGAAACTGGGGGTAGTCAGAAAAGCATGAATGGTAATTTAAAAAAAAGGATTCGTCAATTGATGCACTCGAGAAGAAACTTCACGAAAACATGTTCAGACTCGTCATCTAAATGGTTCATCTTGATACTGGAACAATAAATGGAGGGTCAGACTTACTGTAAGAAATAAACGAAATGACTGGTTGATGGGATTGGTGTTGAAGGAAAAATTTGGTCTTCACTGAAGGAGTTTGAATTTCGTGTTCCCGTGTGAACACATTCCCTTTTTAGCCCACGCGCGTACCCGCTCACTCTGCAATTACGCCGCCTCCGGGTCCCCAGCGATTTGATCAACATCGAACGACGTTCTACTCGACGTCGCCGGTTGCAGGCTTGCCACACGCATTGCCTTCCACAGTCCGGGATACTACGGCAAACACGTTCGTAGAGTATGGTTTGATTTACCGTGCCGACATCGAAGCCGCATCCTTGCGTATTTGGCAAATCAACTCGAATGAGTTCAAGAATACACATTTTATACAATCTTGCTACCCCATGATACACTGTTGAAAATATATGAATGTACAGGAAGCAAAGGAAACTCCCTCAACGCGGAAAAAACGGATTTGCAAAAATCCCGGTAGGAAAATTGATCTTTGGACTTCAACATCACATATCAAACTAACGCCATGTTCGAAATGAATCCGACAATAACGTACCTGATAATTATCCCTCATTGCTATGAAAACAGAAGCCAGGTAGCCTAGATACAACTGATTGCGTCCGGATGGCGTCCCGAAGTTTGCTTGAAGATCCTTGGACAGTGTCTCGAAGATAGCTAGACGCCGCTTTATGAGCAGATAATATTTTGAAGAATGTTAAGAGAGATATCAACCTTTCAGGAATGGTAGCCGCATCCCGTCAAACTCGGCTTTCGAAAGCGCGGTGTCCATTGTTATAGGCATATCTCGCAATATCGGGTGCTGCAACTTATCAGTCGCCACCAGCAGGGACGTGAAGCGGTGCTCTACAGTCACACTCGTCGAGACTAGAGATATCATCCAGACCCTCAGAAAATGATCTTGATATGTCTGTGTTTTATGAGCGTGACCGAAAAACATCGCAAGATCGAGACTTACCGCGTATGAATGTGGATCAACCTGCAGCATCCGGTACATAAATCGAAGACCAACGCGTCGCCGCCAATATTCGTCGATTATCTTTTCCCANGAAAACGCGCCCCGAGCTCAAGGTACATAGACCAATCCTGGGCCTCGCTCGGGTCAATCTACGATTGATATCCGACGGAAACCTTACCTGCTTGCCATTCTGGACACAGATACACGAACAGTTGACCCAGCAGTCAACCCACTCATCCATGTCGGGCCTNTCGTGCTCGGAAGGCGCGGACTCCTCTGGCATTGTCGCATATCTGCAGATGTGGCGATGGATGGCCGGTGAAANGCTCGAAGCCATTGTCTGTCACGAACGTCGTGATTGCAAGGTCAGCAGAAAGTAGAGCTGAGATGGAAGCGGCGTAGCGTACCTCGCATACGACTTGGTCTCTGACGTGATTAACCGAGGGTTCGANAGGACCACCAAGGGCGGCCTGCACTTCGGGATCACTGAGATCAAANTCGAACGAGCCATATTCATCTTGGCTCTCTTGATTNTTNGCCGAAGAGACTGGCGGGACAGGAGCTGGCATGACAACTGCGCGTGCATCCAAGAAANTTTGCAGCAGCTCTCGAAGATCCAGCGCGACATCCGGGTTGTNTGCCAGCTCGGGACTGGAAAGCACTTTATNGATCCAGCCTTCACAATTNGTCAGTACGGAGAAAGAAAGGGCAGACNGGTACACTNACTGCCTTGTATGAANCCAGGAAGGGGATAGNNCGGTTCGTCGCCTCTCGAAGTGACTTCNNCAACGTGGCGGATGGACGAAAGNAATAGNTGAACTGAACGAACAATCTGCTTCTTGTTCTCAGCGACGCGCATGATGGGACCATTCGGGTCAATAGCATTATATTGCGTGACCAGACTATCNGTCATNNTTCCAGCCCACTCGAAGATTTCCTCCATCGGAAGTCCAAGACGCTGTACCTGTATNGCGAGATACATCATCGCGCGCACGCAGATCTTCCGCGTTTCCTCGTTGGAATTGGCGAAGTCGATATAACGGCGTGCAGGGGCCAAACGTTGACGAAGACGGACGGGCGACGGGTCAATTTGTATGGCGACGGCGACGGCGCTGAACCTGTTATANAGCATCGATAGNTCNTGCGTNTGCGGAGAGTTNGCATTCTCAAAGGGAACGGATCCAACAGGAACCACNAGCGAGAGCAGTTTTTTGACNCCGTTCGGATAGTTGTTGNCAACATTGTNCTCCNCTGTGGANCTCTTCATNTCCTCAGCAGCATCCANNACGAGTTTGAGAAAAATTATGAATGCGCTTTCTCCCTTTCCCTCTTTTGACAACAGCCCAAAATNGTTTTGNNGAACAAAAAGTNNGNAAAAGTGGACAATTCGCCATGGAGGTTGGCAAATCTTCGACTTCTAAAGATGTCCACCAAGTGATTGAAGAGAGCAGAGGCCTCGTCCAACTTCCACCGCCATCGCTGATGCAGGATGAGACACCTGGCGAGCACTACCCGAACATANGCGTCGCGCCTNACGATGCTGCTGTGATCAAATCGCTTGTCGATGCCAGCCTCGGCTGTCAGACGTATATGCTGGAGAGCGAACAAGACAATATCCCAAGAGGCCAGTAGGCGGGGGTTGGAGGTAGTCATCCCGTAAACGCCGAATTGCGACAGTGCGCACAAGCTGAAGATGACCCCCCACGTATCCTCGCTTGCCTCTAGCTCCTTCCTAGAAGCCTCCGTCACCACCAGGNCTTGCCTCAGGAGGCCCCAAATCGAACCAAGCTCAGAGACGACCGTAGGAGGCGTNGGCGTNTGACNAGCCTGAAGGACGTGAATCATGCAGATCCACATCTCTGCCGCACATTCCCGAGGCTGGGCAGTATCGAGTTGTTGACGATGNGATAGAACAGGCTCCATCGTCCTCCTCATCCCGAAAGGCAGAAGGCGACACATCAAAGTGNTAAACCGATTGGCGATANATNGCAAATAGCCTTCACAAGCGGGCTCCTTCCGGCTACATTNGGTGCGAAGCATTATCTCCAAACAAAACCAGTACAAGCGGAATGTCCGTGAATCCAAAAGAGTTGCAGGAGAAGGGGACGAATCCAGCCAAGTATCAACTCGANCGACGAGCGAGTCAGTGCACTCTTGAANNGTGGTCCACAGAGAANTNGAATCTTCTCCCGATGCCTTTGCTGATATCCAGGACACGAGNTGGCATACGACGTGCGTATCCTGACTCCATTGCAGCAACTCTTCCGTCGTGACAGTGGCAGACGACGCCTTGACGAAATCCAGATNTGTNTCGCAGAATTTGGGTAAATAATCAGCCACGTCTTGAACAGACGANGAAGGCCAGAGGTTCCGNCCGTCGATCTCTCGGCTCAGAGAGGGTTCCGGCGGACGCCCTCCTGATATGAGAGAGAGAAGCTCATGAAGCCAGCCTCTCTGAAGATACGAGTCCGGAACGAAAGCAAGNCCAGCATTNAGAAANGGAATTTTGAGGTCTGCGACAATGTTGCGGCGGGCGGGAGGGTGGACTGGTGCAGGCGCNACAGGTGGATGATAAACGTGCGNTGTGCAGTCTNCATCTGCAGGGGCTGCCGGAAAATATTCATCGATATACGTCGTTCGTGTCGAAGTTTGTTGGTGTCCGCGNTGCTGGAAGGCAGGCGCGGGTCCATGAGGAGGTCTGCTATTCTGATGACTGGGTAATGGTGCCAAAGCCTGCCGAAAGTCTTCTTCTACAGCAATCGTAATAGCGCCCCTCTCCTTCCATCTCGAAAGAAGACGTCCTCCATGAGAGGNAAGAATNGAGATATTGCCGTGGGGATGTCGTGAAGAANTGTGCTTTCTCTTGGGTATATGAGCATCGAACACAGTATGCTCTTTTNTATTACTGATATCTACGAAGNTTTTTTCTCTCATTACGGGGGACAAAAAGATGAGGAAATCCTGTACACGTACTGTCGCTCTTGTGCTTGGAGGGTTTCTTTGCCCATTCTATAATCACGCCGCTGCGATTCTTGTCGCCGGCAGGATGCGACTTCCTATGACTCACNTGATGATACCTCCTTTCACCCATANGCCTTGGCTCCCTGTCATCNACAGGTCGAATGCGTTTCTTGTTTGTATGATGAGAATGTTTTCGGGNAGTGTTACCGTCGGANAAAGTCCTCTCGTACGTTTTACGGGGCCGGGGTGTGGCCCGTGGTTCCATCCTATCATAGTACGGACCAGCCTCGTTTGCCGACGACAAAACTTCAGGTTCAGAGGTTTCCGACGCGTCCAGAGACCGNCCACCGTCGTTCTGCATATCACCTTCAGAATCAGAGTCGGAACCCGATAGATCCCCATAGTGCAAAACTGNACGCGACGTGGAAGCGCGGGGAGGTGGGNAGACGGAGCGCCGCGGCGATGGAGAGTTNCGAGCAAGGGGNGAAAAAGGTGAAAACNATCGGNGCGGAGACGACCTAGAGGTGTGCGCGGGCNAAGGTGANCGTGGGNCTGNCCGTGNGCGCGAGATGCGNCGGGGAGATGATGANAAAGCAGGGGAGGGGACTGGAAGGTCATCAGAGGACTGCNNTTTGCGATGAGATNGAGAACACATGCGTTGATGCAGATGGCCCTTACCAGTGAAATAACAGATGANTGGTCACCCAGTTTCTTGATCCGCCTGCGAAGGACAGGAAANGTGGGCGAGGGCAAAGACGNCTCGGAGTCTCCATCGCTATCGGCCTCTAAGAATATTTTTGGCATATAGNTAGATTTGCTCCGAGTNATNTGATCGACGNGNGGAGGTTGAGANGCTGAAGGACTGTTGTCCNCATTAGCAGACCCNCTNTGAACAACCTCTGANTTTTTCNGTTTATCGNNTTCATCANTTCTATGCCGGTCAACACCATCATTCCGCCGAACGGAGTCCACGCTATAGCGTCGGTGTCGATGCCGACCATCCTCTCCCTCCGATCGCTTTCTCTTCCTGGCCCTTGAATGTCCATGAGCATGAACAACCTCAAACACGCCCGTTCGCTGACTTTCACTCTCGTTTCCCTCATCNACGAATTCGTCTTCTCGGTCGGATGAGAACGCGCGGTGACGACCAAGGCTCCTCATCTTGACGATGGCTTCTGGGTTATCTCGAAGCTGCTGCTTGTACACGGCCTTATCGTATGCGTAGGGATTGAGCTGTCTAGCTAGTCGGGTGCGGAGGGCATAGCGGCGCGTATTATTTTCGGCATCATCTGTAACCTGAAACGGATCAGAATCATCAGTCATTCGTGCACCTTCAGACACAGGAGACGGTGGTATTTCAATTCCTGAGAGTGGCGAGAACGGTGATGGAAGTTGAGTCCTCTCAATTGACGGAGGAGTCAAAGGAGAAATGCTCCCGTCCTTGCGTGTGATAAATTGAAAAGTGGTCGGCGATTCAACAGCCCGCTCATTAAGGGGTTTCACCTCGACAAGTGCCATGTCAGGCGGGAAATCGACTGCTGCTATGATGGGAGAGAACTTGACAGATGACGGAATGGATGTCGACGGGGATGCACGAGGGGGAGTGGAGAATCCAAGACTGTTGGAGCCAGATGGCATCGATGTGTCGTCGCGATGAAATTGAGAAGCGGTAGGAGATGGGAGAAAAGGTTTTGAAAGCGGAGAGACGGATGGCAGCGAGCTCGGATAATGAAAGGGGACTTGAGAAACTGAGTGATCATCAAAATTACCTGCATCGCTAGGAGATGCATCTGGCATGGAGGATGAAGGGAGACCATCCGTGTCTGGAATTGATATTGAAGAAAGGGCGGGGGACGAAGACAGGGACACTCGTCCCGGTTCCCGGTCTGATTCTTCAGGTGAGGGCTAAGCGATAGTTCATAAGTAGTTATACACCGTCAGCTGAGTTTCGCCCACCTGAAGCAAAGAACGGAGGGGAAAATGTAGATCATCACTAGGAAATTCAACCCTGCTTCGCGTCGCAGTGAGCGGATGAAGACCGTTCGAACGCTGTGAACGAAGAAAAGAAGTGGCAAGATCCCAATATATTGGGTCAAGCGCGTCCGAAGCCTCGCGTTCGTCGATGTCAGACGTAGAGACGTAGTCTCCATCTATGTCGACGCGCTTCATGAGAGTGTGTGCTCAAGTCCGTATATCGCTGTATATCGACGCGTTTAGTAGGAGTCCGTTACGTGACCGCGCTGCGGAGATGTAATTATGTAATCAGTACCCCTGGTACCGCTGGCCCTATCATAAAAGAGTTGCTTCTTTGAAAATAAAGCAGGTCGTCGGTGTCCTGGTCGAACTGAGTTCATTACAACCGAAAACCGCCAGCTGTCCATCCATCCTTCTCTTCTACCACCATGTTCCGTTCTTCAATACGCTCCCTCAAGCCTTGTCTGTCCGCGCGGGCTCGCTTTGTTGTCCCAAGGTACTTGACTGGTCTTGCAACGTTTCACAGATGCTGACGGCCACTTTGCAGGGCTTTCTCTGTCTCCCACATCCGCCCCTTTCCCGGGTGGGGCGATGCCCAGCGTTTTCAGCGGTCAGACGCAGATGAGAGGCAGCAGAGGACTGGTAAGCATAATGAACCGGCACGGGTTGCCCTTATTGAACTGGGAAATAACGAGCAAATGATTTTTGCGAATCCCAATAGGTTACGAAACAGATCAAAAGGCCGACGCGGCCACTCAAAACACCATTTTTGTTGGTGGGCTTGACAAGAACGTCACCTCAGACGACCTCTCGCGGTCGTTTGCTGAATGCGGCTCGATCTCTTCTTCGCGCGTCGTTCTGGACCTCGCCAGTGGTGAATCTCGTGGGTTTGGCTACGTCGTATTCGAGACGCCCGAAGCTCGTCAAAGTGCGCTTGACCTCGACGGCATCGAAATTGGAGGCCGTCCGGCCAATGTCGAAGCGCCAAAGGGGTCCGGCCAGCGTGCGAGGCCGTCGGGAGCAGCCGAAAGAGGACCGAGCCAGCCCTCAAACGTCCTATACGTCGGAAACCTCAGCTGGGCTTTGAGTGAGGAGGACCTTAGGTCGATGTTCGAGCAGTTTGGCAGCGTTGAATCCGTCCGCATGCCCTTCGATCGTATGACTTCTAAATCCAAGGGCTTCGCTTTCATCGAGTTCAAGGAACTTGGATCGGCGACTGAGGCATTTGATGCGATGAAGGGCACGTTGGTCTCTGGTAGGACAGTTAGGGTGGATTACGCAGGGCCACAACCCGAACCCGGTGAACGTGGTGACCGTGGTGACCGTGGTTCCCGCAGACCCCGCGACAGATCCTATGGCAATTCGGTACGTCCTCTTCTCCTTCCTTGGTGCAGAATGCTGACTTCTTTGCTGTACTTAAAGTCTGAGGAGGGTGGTCGTAGAAACTTCCGTAGCTCGCGCCCTGAAAGGTCGTCGCGCCCCTCCTACGGCTTCAGAGGCGAATGATCTGTTCCAACTCTACTGGCATACTTTACTTCTTCATTCTGATGCTTGTTTGTATTCACGAGTTAATGTTTAGGCGCTAAGCTATTCATACAATCCTGCTCCCATATTTCTATGCGTGATCTACTCTGAATATGTATGTTAAAAGCGAGAACATTTATAGTATTGCAAAGCATGAGACCAAGTTCGATTGGGCAATGGGTTGGGAGGTGAACGATATCGATGCGGCAATGCCAATACCGAACGTTTGCATTCGCACCCTTGCAAGTTATCTCCCACAGGCAGACCTTACAAACAAAGCAGAAGACAGTCGTTCTGCTTTATCCTTGCAAAAGATGATACAACATTCATAATGTCGGGAGGTCGAACCGAACGTCTCAACCTTGCAATTCTGTGTTCAAAAAGGTTCAAAAACCTGTCAGATCCTCGCCCAACATTGGTACGGCGAACTACGGCCACTCTGCCGTGTCGGTGCGAAGATGAGACCCGATGTCGGGTCGTGAGCGGCCTGCTACGGCATGCCACGTGCGCCCAAATCATGTGATTGCTTCTCCCCATATTACCCCAGACCAAGAAATCCGGGGACGGCATTCGATCTTTCCCGTCTCTCATTTTCCTCTTCCTCTCGTCCACCACCACCGTTTATAATCATGTTGCGCGCTGCAGTTCGCTCGTTCAAGCCCTCCTCCTTTGCGCCGGCTCGCGCAGCGGCTTCGAGGTAATTCCGAGCCCTCGACGAGTTGGAACTTGAATTTTGACTTGCTTCAAGGGCTTTCTCTACGTCCTATGTCAGGTCATCGTCCGTCAACTCTTTGCATACGTTCACTGAGGAGGAGGAAATGCTGCGGGAGTCTGGTTAGTGTTATGTCCTCCCCGGGTTGCTTTATTCAGAACTTATTGTCGAGATGGCATTGTGAACAGTTCAAAGACTAGCTCAGGATGTCATAGCTCCCAAGGTGCGAGAGATGGACGAGAACGAAATGATGGATCCATCCATCATCAAAGCGCTCTTTGAGCAAGGGGTGAGCCACGTCCAAAGCCGTTTAGCTCACAATTTCTCATAGCGCGCCTTGTTCTACAGCTCATGGCCATCGAAACGAGCGCAGATCACGGTGGTTCCGAGTCCTCGTTCACCTCAGCTATCATTGCCATCGAGGAGCTCGCCAAGGTCGACCCATCCGTCTCGGTGATGTGCGACGTGCACAATACCCTCGTCAACACCATCTTCAGAACCTACGCAACCAAGGAGCAGCAGGACAAGTGGTTGCCTCTGCTGTCAGGGGGAAAAGTTCGCTTCCTGTCTGTATAATCTGAAGACCCTGTGCTTACTGACTGGTTGATGTTGGGATAGCTCGGCAGTTTCTGTCTTTCCGAAACAGCTTCCGGTTCAGACGCGTTCGCTCTTCAGACGCGGGCCCGCAAGGACGGAGACAACTGGATCATCAACGGCTCGAAAATGTGGATCACAAACTCATATGAAGCCGAGATCTTCCTCATCTTCGCTAATGTGCGTCCCAAAACATATTTATCTACTTCCATCGTCACCGCCATAAAATTCTTATCCATGAATGCGCGCAGATTGACCCGAGCAAGGGGTACAAGGGTATCACTTGCTTTGTTGCCACCAAAGATATGGGCATCCAAATTGCTAAGAAGGAACAGAAGCTCGGTATCCGCGCGAGCTCGACCTGTACACTAAATTTCGACGACCTCAAGGTCCCGGCCGAAAACGTTATTGGCGGCGAGGGAAAGGGTTACAAGATCGCCATCGAGATCCTCAATGAAGGTTCGAACACATGCACCCCCCCACATCACCATCCAACTGACTGACCAATTTTGGACATAGGCCGCATCGGCATCGCCGCGCAAATGCTGGGGCTCGCACAGGGCGCATTCGACAAATCCGTGCCATACACGTTCCAGCGCAAGCAATTCGGACAGCCGATCGGGACGTTCCAGGGCATGCAGTTCCAGATGGCGCAGGCGGCCATCGAGCTCGAGAGCGCGCGGCTGTTGACGTACAACGCCGCGCGACTCAAGGAGGAGGGAAAGAGTTTCACCAAGGAGGCTGCGATGGCGAAGTATTGGTCCAGCGTCGTCGCTCAGCGCGTCTCGGGTCAGGCGATCGAGTGGGCGGGCGGCGTCGGCTTCACGCGCGAGACTGGCATCGAAAAGTATTGGCGGGACTCCAAGATCGTGAGTGCACGCGCTCGGGTGATTCGCGATATGCGTGACGTTGCTAACGTTGTTGGTGTTGTAATCGTAGGGTGCGATTTACGAGGGGACGTCCAACATCCAGCTGCAGACGATCGCCAAGTTCCTGCAGAAGGAGTATTCATAAAGTCCATCCTGTTTCCGTACATGCTGTATTATATCATCACGACACCTGACTATCACGAGATAAAGCAGATTAACTTATCATGCACTGGTAGGGTCTATTGGGAATGAGTTTGATACCGGGAACAATACAGCTCGTACAAGGGCAGTCTTCTGACGGTTACTCGGAACAACTCATACATCATGTCCGCACGACGTGAACAAACCAGCGAAGGAAAAAGAGATAGAGATAGAGTATCCGTTTAACACAAACAAGTCAGTGTCGTCACATTGTCCGTTCGTTTTGTGCGTAAATGTACTTGAGGACTGTCTCGTAGACCGCCCATCCGATGGCAGATGACAAGACCTTGCGGGACAGCCGTAGGGAAGCGCCGTCAAAGAACCCTGTGATCCCCCTTTGCTGTGAGGACGAGAGAGGGGAAAGTAGCGGCCACGTCAGACGTGGTAGAACGCAAGAACGGAGCGACGAAGAAAAAAANAACGTACGTTCCATATTGTCCGGACCGTGCTCCACAGACCGTGATACCGGTTTTCGGTGCGCACCTGGATCTTGGTCTGACGAGTACATCGACGAATCCAACCAACCCAGATCAGCCAATCAACCAATCGAGTCGGCGTCCGAGGAGGAGGACCGAAAGGCGCACCTTGATGACGTCAAACGGGTGCGTCGCGAGCGTGGCGATCAGACCAGCCGATGCGGCGGACATGCTCTGCAGAGCGGCGGACGTTGCTTGTGATGAAGGCGGCACGACGATCGCTATCGTATCGCGTCCAGGACCGAAGAAAAATGAAAATAAAGAGAGAATGAATGAAATCGTGCGATGGATTTCTGTTAAATATGACGTACCGGCTTCGCGCTTGATGCCCTCGTAAAAGACGATGAAGAGACCCGCATAGGGCGCGTCGCGCAGGGACGACGCGAGGAACCCGCGCAAGAGCTCTGAAGGCCCCGAACGCACGATCGAGCCTAGCGCAGCTGTGAGTGAGCCGTACGCATACATATCGCTCTACGGCCCACAACGTCCCGATATTCAATCACCGCAGAATGGAAAAAAAAAAGATTGAAGAATTGTTTAAGAAATGGGGTTGTTTGCAGAAAAATAAGAGAAGGGCGCAGGATGGGAATGTGTGAGACGCACCTCGTACCGCGCTTTGAGGACCGAGAATGGGTTCAGGACGAACCCGACTGAGACCCTCGTCGCCGCGCCTGCGAGTAGGTTCCCTTGATTGGTGAGTGCAGGCAGTACGGACGCGTGTTTGTGAATGCCCGAGTGATTCGAGTCGCGCACGGGTGCGAAGTAAGGAGAGGTGGCCATTAGGGAGCGGACTTGGTTGAGACCCGTCATGTACAATGCGATGCCGGGCACGTTTCTGGGGTTTTTTTTTTGAAGCACCAGCAGATCAGAAGGGGAGGAAGAGAGGAAAGGGGGGTGAGAGTTACCGGACGAGCGTGGCTTCCGTCCCGCGCCAGAGCCCGCGCATGCCGTCGGTCGCGATGATACGCTTCGCGGTGCGGAGGATCGTATTGGGTGCCCTGACCATGATCATGACCATCCCAATAAACAAATAAGACTTCTTCCACTCTCCAGATAATGAAAGGGTTTGCAGGAACATACCTCGCGTGCTGCTGCGTACCCTCACCCTGTTGCAGACGCGTCTTCAGTAGATCGACTGTGTCGTCGCGAAACCCAACATGAATAACGCGTCGCCTCTCCGACATTCGAACGAACTCGGAACTACGGAACTCACAAGGTTGAAGGCACACCGTGGACGCAAAACCAGACAATGCGCCTACAATCAACCCCAGTCAACGTCTATCTCAGTACAAGTCGCGCCGGCAGACGCACCCGAAAACAGATGCTGCCCAACATTGCTCATAAATCAACCTTTATGAATCCTTTTCGTGAGAAAGAAAGAAGAACGCGATGGGAAGAGACTCGAGAGTGAACGAAGGGATGAGTGAGGAACTTGAAGCTTAAATGTAGTGTGGCCTCGGCGAGGACGCGGCGGAAGAAAATCTGAATCTTTTCTTAGACGTCAGTGGACCGGGAACTGCCGATAGCGTCGACTCAGCGGCCTGACGATTCGAATGGATGCTCAAGAACTTTCAGTTTCTCTTGAAGTCGTACTTAGTACCGCCTTTTCTTGCTTTTTATTCTTCTCAAATTGGAGGGTAACTCGTATTTTTTAGAATTCTGATCAGCACTGAAACATAACTAAGTATGTATATCGTTCCAGTCTGTCAGCTCAAGCTCAAATTCCAGGTGAGTGAACTGAACTGGCATGATTAATTGATTAATCCATCGCATCCGCAGCGCATGCGGAGCATATGGACGGACATACTTCACAATGACGGGCCGAGCTTTTGAATTTTGACAGGGATTTTCGTTCTCGCTCATAATGGGCCTCGTAATGGCCCACCCTCCTCCTCCCCCCTTACTAGTCCAATTCCAACCTCCCTATCATACCCACCCACCAGTCCTACGCATGATCAGACCTATCTTCTTCAGCGGTCCTGTCTCAGTTAATACTTCTTTTCTGGACGCAGAGGCAGAGTCGCCTATCAGTCCAGTCCCAATCCAAAACATGCGCATATCAACACGTCCCCGGCTCGTCCACAGTACCGCGTCACTCGAGAGTCCCCAACTCCTCGAGTTTCCGAGTCTCAGGCACAACGGTTCTATCGTATTGTACATCGACTGCAGCACCCACAAACATTCAACCTACGAAAACACACAGACATGAGCACCCCATCCAACACCCCAATACCGAAACCGACACCAACGCCGACCCCTACACCGTTCCCCACCTACATCCTCTTCGCCACCATGCTCTCCCTCTTCCTCATTATCACCCTCCTTTTCTTCACCCGCTCCTTCCTCACCTGGCGAAGATCGAAGTCACAATGCCAAAAAGTCACGAAATCCCCCCTCCGGCAACTCGTACTGTCCACCCTCGAGATCAAACACTCAGTTACAGAGTCCAAGCTTTCTCCTTCCTCTTCCTCCTCCTCCTCTCCTCCTCGTTCTCTTTGTCCTACTCGTGTTGGCCGTGGTCCTGGTCCTGGTCACGGTGCCAGTCCGTCGCGCTGGAGACGAACCGTACAAACGTGCACAGCGTTGTTCAAGAAGTCGACCGCACCGCTACCACCGCCATCGCAGCAGTCCTCGCCGACTAAGATAGACCTCGAATCCGGTCTCGTTCCTCTCCAAGGCCACCTTCCTCGATCTCACCTTCACCAGCAGCTCCAACCCGTTAAATTCGACATGCAGAAACTCGCATTCGGTGATCTCCCGGCAGCAGCAAGAGAACAGGGAGGGGGAAGGGGGATGAGACCATTCATCATCCACCTTTCTATCCCAGCTCCCGACCGTTCCCCAATTCCCGGTCGTAAACAAACCGTAGAGAACATGAAGGACGGGAACCTCTATCTGCGGGATCCTACTCTTGAGGACGCGGATGTGGGTGCTTCGAGTGTCAGTCTCGACTCGGTGTCGTCTACTAGATCGAGTTTGGCGTCTAGACCCGTTGTGGTGATGAGGAAGCCACCTGTTGCCTTCCTTCGGGATCCAGAGACGGGACAGAAGGAGGAGGAGGAGGAGGAGGAAGAGGAAGAGGAGGAAGGGAAAGAACATTCCGATGTCCGTGTATTGTCGCAAAGGACTACCATCACCTCCGTTCATGCTGCATGATCGAATGCTGTCTCCGAGGTGATCTTACTAGCGAAAGGGGAATTCGGAATGGGGCATGGGATGCGAATGTGGGGTTGACGTGTTTTTCTCGGTCGGAGGTGTATTGTGTTATGTTCATGTTGGATGTTGTTACGGTGTCTTTCGATCTTCTGGTTGGTGTGACTCTGTTCATGTACTGCTGCCTGTTGCGTTTTGTTTTTAATGATATGATGGCTTGTTCTGCCACCGTCAGTGCATAATGTCCTCCTTCCAATGCATCGTGCATCGCTTTCTCTCTCTCTTTTGTGTGATCTCGATCAACTTGTTCAAATTTCGTTGATGTATGCACCGAAAGATCAGTGTCTATCTAAGATACTTAGTCGTTCAGTTCAACCATTGAAATTCATGAGACACCATCTTATGAAACGGAACATATAAGCCGGCTCGCCACCCACTGAATGCAATTCATGATCTCACCGATTCTCCACATTTGTATTACAGTGCGCCAGACTGCATGGATGCCATCTGATGCCATGTGGAGGATCTACGAGGGTTCTTCAACTTCGATAAATCACAGAAACGAGTGATTGCTCAAATTCGTATGTAATACAGTTTTCCGCATGCAATGATTTATGCGGCATTAACGGGAATCTCCTCGACGAAGCGCTTAAAGTGGATGCTATTGGGATGATCCTTTTCTACTTGTTCTGCGAGAGGATTTCCGACCTCTCCGAGATCGAAAGTTAATTCGCCGCTGATGGATCAGAGATGAGTAGACATTTCCGCGGATATCGAAGGAATGCATACATGTCATGCCCAGAGAGAGCAGAAGTATTGTTGCCTGGGATAACTTCGTCGCCCCCAGGACTGTCACTCGAGGAGGATGCGACATCATCCCCATCATTCCCGTCCGTCTCACTGCGATCATTCAACCGGCGATGGTTACGGACATCGCCAGTGTAGATTGCAAGAGCACTCCCGGTATCCGAAGGAATTCCGCGAGGGAGCAATGGACCATTGAGCAATTGCCTATAGAACATTGTATCAGGTTCTTATGTTCGACGAGGATGAAAACATGTTCGCGGGTTGAGCGTACCGGAGGTTGGAAGCGGAATCGGAAGATTCCGACAAGGTGTGTACGGTATCCCTATTGTCGCCGTTTCCGATTGCATAACTGACGAAGAAAATGTAGAATAAGTATTAGGTGGAGTCTATAGGACATAATGAAAGAAAGTCAGAGGTACTTGCCTGGTAGGAGGTTGGATTGGCAGAGCGCAAGCGCCTATGAAGAGAACGAAAAAACAAACAATGGCACGGCGCATTGTTAAATGAACAACACTTCTGAAGTGTAAGAGGAATCGTTTGAAGTCGTTTGGAAAGAGTGAGCGAGAGGGAGGACGGCGACGAATGGATTGGCCAGCAACTGAAGGGGTGGTGACCAGCACCAGTGAAGACAGAAGGAGTGCAACTGTAGCTGCAAGTGCGCGCAGGCTTCCCTTAAATACGTCCATCGGCAGATACAGATCATCCCCAAGCTGTTGCAGGAGTTCAGAGATGAAGATGATCACTCGCTCACCATGACCGGTTGCATGTACAGGATGGTACGGTTGCGGACAAAGAGGATCGTGACCATGGTGGCGAACGAGCCACGGACTTTTATTAGCACTACATCCTGTGTAGTTACCAAAGGAAACTAGATCACACCAAGAGTTAATTATGGCCCATAAGTTGAATGAAATTCAACTCCACCTACACATCTCACAAACGCAGATGCTTTCGCATTAAGAGGGCAGCATCCAATGAAGATTTCCTGCGTATCATGATTACTGATTGATTGGAACAACTTACAGCTTCAAACAATTACCTGGACACCCAACTGATATTGGCATAGTATTAATGAGCTTGAGCAGTGAGCAGTGCGCAGTGCTCAGCGTTCGAGCTCGATGTCGGTGACACCCGGAAAATCTGACATGCGATCACTATGTTCTTTTGGATTCATGGTTTGGCGCCCGCGGTGTGAGTAGTGGACTTATGTACATTCAAATCATAGCCAGACGGTACTGTGATGCGTACGTGACTGTGCAGACCTGCCCGGCCAGCACCCCGTGATGTGCTTAGCGGTCAGAGCATTTCGGTCTCACCGACAACATATAAAACGCCATAGAGGCTCAAATGCCACCTTCGCAAATATGCGATGCGCATAGATCAAGGGCCACCGCCATCCGGAACAGACCGTCGCAGCACCCCAATTCACGCGCATAAATGTACAAGAGACGCCCAGTGGCACGCGCGTGACGAGACCAAAGCGACAATGCACAATGGGCAAGTAACGGACATGCGCCGTGCTCGATAGTCACACGCCAGGAGCAGTAAAAGAAACGAGCGCTTTTACCCGTCCACGCAACCCAAAAGAGACTGCACAAAGGACAAACTAGGCTGGCACAAAAGACAACAAGATCGAGATGAGAGCTTAAGCATGCGCGGAGAGGTATTTAAGGGACCCAGGGAGGGCATCTTAGACACCAGGCCGAACGCACGAAAGCTCTCAAACATTATCACGAGGCAGTCGAAGCTCAGCTAGTCCTCGATTTATAGCATACTCATAGATCCCGACTAGCCTGACGATGCTCCTCAGAAATGACAAGAAAACCCGTTCGTTCACCGTGGGTTCCACCCGTTCCGCATGTTCTCAGTAAGTTCTGACCCCTCCGATCCTAGCGACCACCATACTCACAAAAAAAAAGCAGGTCCGGAATGCGACTGAGGAACAATAAACGTCTCAAGAAATACGCGCTTTCGAAGCCCGACGCACCCAAGCCATCCGCGCGGGCGGAACAGGCGAGGGCGGCCTATGGCCCACAGAATGCCGCGAACATAATCGCAGGGCCGAGCCAAACAGGCCAAGGCGTCCATCTGCGATTCATCGGGGACCTCGTCAGTACCCCCAAGCCCCTCGTACCCACGCCGACCCTCGTCGCCTCGGAGTCGGGCGCGTGCACGGCGGAACGCCTTCGGATGCCAGTCGCTAGGCAGGAGATGAATATTCCAGATGCCATTGCGCGGACTCGCAAGGTGCTGACCACGCAGGAGGTGGCGGAAGGGGCAAAGCGGGCAGAGGAGCAGAGAACGGTCGAAGCCGTCGCCGTGAGGACGAGAGAGTGGGAGCGTATGGAGACGGAAGGTAAGTTCGAGGAGCTTGCACAAATGCGAGCTGCGCATGAACGCCAACAACTCATGGCGTTCGAGACCATGTCGGACCTTTGTCCCACCGAACTGGTGGAGCCGGCAGTCGAAGGGTCAGAGCCAAGTCCGGTTCGAAGGAGTCCAGATGTGGACATGGACATGGACGATGATGTATCAGTCATCATGAAGATGGAGGAGGGGGAAGACATTCTAATGCAAGACAGTGAGGGTGTCGAGGTCAGAGAGTCGTCCCCCGATGAGCTCGCGATCGAACAGAAGATCATAGATTGCGAGCAGGAGTTCCTCGGATTGTTCTCCCAAGACGACGGCAAGGTGCGCGGGTCGATTGCCCGTCACATCCAGGGTCTGAAAGATACTCTTGCCGATATGAGGAAACGCCAACGATCGCGAGCAGAGGCGATGGAGAGGAAACGGGATCAGATGATCCTCAATCGTCGGGTTGGATTGGAGGAGGACACTGGAGAACCGTCAGGCGCATGGTCTATGGATCCTGGACCTTCGATGAACCATCGGTGAACGCAGAGAGACTTAATTGGACTTTTATTCGTATGCGCGCTTTGTTTCTGACTTAAGTATGCTTTGTTGTTCCTTGTTTTTATTATCCTGCTACTTTGTGAATACGAGCCGCATCGTGATCGGTTGAGAACTCGCCTGAGACTTGGAGACATGCAACGGCGAAACAAATCAACCAGTAGCAATGAAGCAAAACCAGGAAGGTACCAGGATTCAGGAAGGAGTGACTCTTAGGATACACCGCCATTTTGGGAAGAGGTCAGCCCGACACTCAGAGTCGGAGATCAAAGAAAGGTCCCATGAGAATCGATGTCCGAGAACGGCAAGGCCTCGTCCAGATCTTTTCGGAGTGAGATTGAGGTGAGACTTTGACGAGCTACTCACGCTCTCGTGGTCGATATCACGCAGAGTCCCCGCGCTCGACCCTCATCGACTCTCAAGGCCTCAACGTCA
>SGPL01000386.1:10807-23299 GCA_004802705.1 Bondarzewia mesenterica | reverse complement strand
TNNCGNNANNCTACTCACTACTATGAAAGTGCAACTTATGGACCAAAAGGATGAATGGCTTGAGGAATGTGCTATTGGTGGTGGATATACAAGTGTAATACCTCATCAGAAAGGTAATTTCATGGAGAACCCATGCCGACACTTACCGAAGTCTTCTGATGAAGTCTTTGTCTTTCCCGAAGAAGAATGGTGTTTTTGTCGGGGAGCATATGGTGAATGCAAAACAAGTGGTCCTGTGAACCGATATGCAAGTTTTATATATGTGCAGAAAGCTACTATCATGTAGAACCTAGGCTGATACTCACTGAAGCTTTTTGTGCAAGTCTTAGTCCTTCTTAGGCAACAATACTGATATCCTGTTGAAAGCATAGTAGACAATGCATAACAAGGGTTCTTGTGAATGAATATTCAAGTGTTATATATTAAAATAAAGCTATTGTGATGCAGAATGCATGCCAAAGCTCGCCGAAGCCTTTTGGCAAAGTCTTTGCCTTTCCCGAGAAAGAACAGTGTGTTCACTGGTGAGCGAGGCCGAAGGTGCAAAACAAGAGTTAACGTGGATGAATATATAATTATGATATATGTGTAGGAAGCTATTGTGATGGGGAATCCACACTATACAATGCTGAAGCTGTCTAGCAATGCCATCAGCCTTCCTAGCAAGAAACGGTGATCTCACTGAGAAATATCATTCAAAAGATAAAACAAGTGTTATTCATGATGAATATACAAGTGTTATATATGGGAAGGAAGGTATTGTAATGAAGAATGCTCTCTAAACAATGCTAAAGCCATTTGGGAAAGTCTTACACCTTCCTGGTGAGAAACAGTGATCTCATTGGGCAACATCATTGAGAAAACAGCACAAGTCCGAGCGGGGATGAATATACAAGTGTGAGGTATCGGCCCGAAGCTATTTTGATGCAGAATCCACGCTCACCAATGCCAAAGCCATTCGGCAAAGTTCTGCACCTTCTCGGGGAAGAATGATGATCACACCGGTGAACATTATTGTAAATACAACACAAGTGCCAGCGGGGATGAATATACAAGTGTGAGATATTGGCCTGAAGCTATTTTGATGCAGAATCCCACGCTTGCTGATGCCGAAGCCATTCAGCGAAGTCCTGGCACCTTCTCAGGGAAGAACGGTGATCACACTGGTAAACATCATTATAAATACAACACAAGTGCCAGCAGGGATGAATAGACAAGTGTGGCATATGGAAAAGAAGCTATTATAATGTAGAATCCATGCTAGCTGAAGCTGAAGCCATTCTGCAAAGTTCTACACCTTCCCGAGGAAGAATGGTGATCACACTGGTAAAGAATCTCGGCCGGGCTGTTAAAGACAATCAACAGCGAGCCAGCTCAACCCCGTTACCTTTCCCAAAAGTCTTGGCCCGGCTATCTCTCACCAGCCCAATCCCATTATCTTCCCCGAGAATCTCAGCTGAACCATCAGAGATGGTCCCCATTATATTTTTCAAGAGTCTCGGCCGAACCGTCAGAGACGGTCCTCATTATATTTTTTGAGAGGCTTGGCCGAACCATCAAAGACGGTCCCCATTACATTTTGTGAAAATCTTAGCCAAACCATCAGAGATGGTTCCTATTACCTTTTCTAAAAATCTCGACTGACCCGTCAGAGACAGTCCCCATTACCGTCACCGAAAATCTCGGCCGAACTATTAGACATGGTGAATGGTGAGCAAGCCCAACCCCATTACCTTCCCCGAGAATCTCGGCCAAACCGTTGGACACGGTGAACGGCGAGCAAGCAAAACACTTTTTACATGCTTGGCCGACCCCTCAGAGACGGTGAACAATGAGCAGGCAAGGCCCATATGTCTGCCCAGAAGGTGCTTGGCCGAACCATTAGATATGATGAATGGCGAGCAAGCCTGACCCCATTATCTTCCCTGAGAATCTCGGCCGAACTGTTGGACATGGTGAACGGTGAGCAAGCAAAACACTTTTTTGCATGCTCGGCTGACCCGTCAGAGATGGTGAATAGTGAGTGAGCAAGGCTCATATCCCTGCCNAGCTACTGCTCGGCCGAACCATCTGTAATGGTGGCCCATGGCCATCGGCCGAGCTCGACTGGCCATCGGCATTGGGCAAAAAGCACCTTCGGCTGGCCTATCTAAGACGATAAGAAGGCACTGAATAGGCTCGAATTAGACCGCTCAATATAGGCACAGAGAAATTGACCGCTTGACCCCATGCACAGTTGAGGACTTGTTTTGTGAGAACCCCCAGCACGTCAAACCCGTTCATGAGCTCTAAAATGTTAGGCGAGTTGGCTTGACATAAATTCAACCTCGTCATCTACGTTCTCATACTGCAAATTCAGAAGGGATGTGATTCACTGACAGTAGAGACAGACAGAGAGAAGGACGCACAAAGCTGGCATGTTAGTAGGCTTTGATATCAGGTTTGATATACACTGAGTATATGTCAATGCCAGGATGGATAGATTTAATGAGCTGCAGGAACTCGAGTATGCCGGTGGAGAAGTGTGAATAACCTGGACATGAAGGCTGTCGTAATGCAGAAAAAAAAGAAGTTTGGGTGAGCATACACTCATCCAGACTGTGCTAGAGAATGAGAGGGTGTGTGCTCTGGGTGCTATAGAAATGTTGGGTTGCAGGAAGGTGACACGTAAACTGCAGCCTCTAGCACTAGGCGGCTGTGCGCGGGGCTATCTTCCCAATCCAAGCACTCGTAATCTGGTCGGGGAGCTGCCAAACCTAGCTAAGGCAGTCAACTAAACATGCACATTCATGTCGCATGATGACTACTCACTGCGAGACCCACCTTTGCTCTACACTTGTCTTCAGCCTCGCACATCGCGAGCTCCTCCAGTGCTATGTCATATGGAACACTTTGTGGTCTGGTACCCACGATACTAGTTTTGGCATGGAATGCATATCTTGTAGTAGTCACCACTGAATCCCGATGATCACCTCGTAACCTTGCATGAAATAATAGCATCGGGGTGGAGGCACTGGAGAGGGAAATAAAAATGAGTGGGTTAAAGAACGTCTGAAGGCTGCGAGAGTTTTGGAATGGGCAGCGTGACTTTCTCCCTGTATTGTACATATTTTCTCATTGCATGGTCTTTGACACACAGGAGGGCCACTCTGAGCCACTGCTGCAAAAAAAAATGGCCACTGCTGATAGTGGTGTACTATAGTGTTGACTCAGTCCTTGATCTTACCCCATTCCTTGATCCATCTGCTAATAACTCATGCAATTTTAAAGATTTTCATTACCTCTTTGGTATGAATATTCTTTCATATGCAAGGACCATTGCTTGAAATTTCTGTGTATGCCAGTGAGGTGGTCGTAGAATAGCACTTGGATTCATCCTCAAAATGACCCAAATTACATGATTACAACTTTTGTCACTCAATTATATGTGAAATTTGAGTCAATATCAATACCAAAAAAATTCAATTATATTGAGAGGCTCCTAAAGAACATTTTGTGAAAGATAAGCAATGGTATTGAAGTTCAATCTGGTGCTTGAGACTCAAGTCTTTTGAAAAAGAGACTAAAACAGGATGAGTGTGACAGGAGTGATAGCTCGACTGGCTTGAGTTTGGCAGATTTTGGCAGGGTCACATAGTGTCACATGCAGATCAAGGACTGGGGTGTCATAAAATTTGACCTTCAGATCGTTTTGCAAACAACTCTTGGTCAATTAATCCATTGGCTTTCAGAGTTGGAGGATATGATCTCAAGATAGTATATTAGCTAACTACAAGCTTTTTTTTGTGTAAAACCAATGGAATCTGACTGAGAACATATCAGGCAAAGTTATGGATCAAGGAATGAGTCAACACTGTACTGTTTTAAAAGTCCGAAAGGGTTTCTTTTGTTTGCACATATATACCAGGTTGCTCAGTGCCTGGCGCAATTATGAGGGGGCAATAAACTAGGGGAGCGCTGACTGCATCGGCAGCAACCTTGCTTGCGCAATCTTTTGCGAGCTTTTCCACATTTTTTATTATATTCCTACAGTACAATTATTAAGGGAAATTTGACAATGTGTGAGATGTAAGAGTAGTGTGTAATATAGTAGCAAATTGAGCGGAGGCACAAGAAACCTGAGAAGGAGCACAACAGCAGGTGGTCGGTGCCACGGTCATCTATTTTATTACTAGGGGGCAGCATCCATCAACATGTCAAATGACTCAGAGCACGGATCTACACGTACCATGAATGGGATGTTCTAGCACATTCTGCCCATCCTGCGGAGAAATGCACGCAGTTTTTTGAAGTCATGGTTGTCATCTGCAAATGGATCCTTCATCGTGATCGTGCATTTTTGAGGCATGCAGACCTGTAGCTTCAGGAGGGGCAATGACGCAAATGGATACAATGTCAGCCGTGTACGTGTCAGCTGCATCACTAGAAGATTGGTCACATTTGGGACCAATGCTCCAATGGGTGATGGTGAAATGGACTTCTACCAAGGCGCCAATGAGGTGAGACCGATAAAGGTTAGGGAATACAAGGGTTCTGTACACGTCATACGTTGGGATGGGAATGACACAGTGTGTGTTCACAATGGCAAGGAGTTCTGCACGAGCTGCGATGTTAGAGATGGGCCAGTGGCAGATTTTAAATTCTGACGGCAAGTCTTTGCAAAGGAAATCAGCATCTGAGGGCCACATGACAAGCAGCTGAGAGACTTACCTGAGTCAGCTGTTGACAGAGTGACAGAGAGTGTCATGAACGGTACCGACATATTTTATTTTCTCACTTTTTCTACGATTGGACGCACCACTACCTACACTTCTAACAAGGCGGTCCGATCAGCCACGATTCCCTTACCTATCTGATCTCTCCCATCACTCGCGCCCTTGTATAATATATAGCAATGGTCCATGCACCACAGAAGGCACTACTTATGTCTCCGCAGCAGCTTCTCTTCTCTTTAGCTTGATATACTTGGTCTTTTGCTCTGTATTAGCATAGACTCATGCGTAATAGAACACAGGGTACCAGCTCCTGCTTCTGNCANCANCNCAGCTCGACCTTAGNCCNANTCTAAGCNTCAGAANGAACCCTCNTNANCNNAACTGCNANTANCAGGCANCAGAACTNGCTNGANNACTNNGTCNAGCCACNAGANCNAGGGCANCTTGANAACTATATCAAGCTNCCACAANNGAANNCGAANCNGAACCCAGACCAGAGACTATAGACATATCCAGTTGCNCTTTGAGGGTTCATTTTTNACCCAAGCAACAAANAGCCNAAGGTAGCCAATCTTCGNAGANGCACCAAGGGGCACNGGAGTGANGNCAGATAGNAGCGTCATCGGTGTAGATATCAGCAAGTGTCTCNGTCTNCAGGANATCAATCCACCATTTNATCCACAAGCNGCCTACCACCAGGGGTTGANATCCCCTCNGGCNGAAGATACAGNGCATCGCTAAAGACATACCTCNCNAGNACACACCCAGACACCCACAANGACGAGGAGANACCCATCNACCCNATCTACTACGACGACCAGCGTCACTCCTGGATCTTTCGCAAAACAGGGGAACCGCTACCCACCGAAATACAGGGAGGAACGCCATCATCGTCGTCAGCACTCCGCGCAGAAAACAGAAGGAATATACCACCTGGACCATCCCGATCCAATAGCCCGCCCATCTCATCCCCTCAAACAAGCATTCACCAAGAATTGCACGACAGTCCACAAGTCGTTAACCCCGTCCCACCACTAGGACCAGGTCAAGGACCGCCTACACCCGCACCACCACCCCCTCCTGCCAACACGAATCCACAACTCAGTCAACCACAAATCCCCAACCCATTACCACCGCACCCACCTCCACCTCCGCCGCCCCCACCGACGCAAGGAATGGCAACTACACCATCGGCCAACAAATCAGGACCAAAGGTCAAGACCCCCTCTCCGTTCAATGGACAGAGGGAAAACTCCAGACTCTTTATTCTAGAATGCAAGGTCTACTTTAGGGCGAAACCAAAGGAGTTTATGGACGATGCCGGAGTTCTGGACGAGCAGAAGAAGGTCCTTTTCGCCCTGTCCTACCTAGAAGGAGGGACAGCCGAAACTTGGAAACGATTGCGGATAGAGGAGTACGAAAAGAAAGACAACTATGGGACCTGGAAGAAGTTTGAGGACAGCTTCGTCGCCCAATTTGCGGACGCCAATGTCGCAGCGAATGCTAGGACAAAGCTGTCTCAGATCAGACAGGGGAGACGTACAGCAGACGATTTCATCGCTGAATTTGCAAACCTAGTATCAGAGTCCGAAATAACGGAGAGCCCGGCGCTCATCGAGTACTTCATGGAAGCGTTGAATCCAGCAATCGTAAAAGAGGTCTACCGGAAGAACCCAATACCGACCAAGATTGAGGACTGGTACAAGGATGCGGCCACCGCTGACAACCAGTGGCGTAAGTTACAGTCATTCCTCGGCAGACACCACCCCTCCCAAAAAGATAAAGGGAGCTGGGTACCTAGGGGAAGCAAGGCGCGCGACCCGGACGCTATGGATGTAGACAGAGGGAAGGAGAAGAGAGAGTGGAAAGGGAAGGCAAGGGTACGGGCCACCAACACCCTGTCGGACAAAGACAAAAAGCAATACATGGACGAAGGCCGCTGCTTTAGGTGCGGAAAAGCTGGACATCGGGCCAGGGACTGCCCAGACCGCGATATCCGCACTAAGGCAGCGAAAGAAGAAGGAGGAAGCAAGAAGATGACCGTAGAGGAGCTCAAGAAAGTCATCAGGAAACTCTCGACAGAGGAAAGGGAAGCACTCGCTGAGTCCAGCGAGGAAGACGACGAGAAACAAGAGGATTTTTGACGAGTCCAAAGTTCCAGGCGTGGCTTTGGACGAAGGGCTGCTACGATAATTCCATATTTGTAAAATCCACCAAAGGAGAGCAATTGGAGATTACATCTTGGATATCACAAAGCGGCATTGAAAACGTCAAAACAAAAGCAATGATAGACAGCGGAGCAACCGGGAGATTCATTCATTGGAAAGCGGTACAAAAGTACAAGCTCAGAACAACCAAACTCAGGAATGAAATCAAAATCCGAAATGTCGATAACACAGAAAATGTCCTGGGACGAATTAAGGAATTCGTCTACCTCCGGCTACGAATCAATAACCATGTCGAAATGATGAGGCTGTATGTGTCAGACATAGGGGACGATGAAATAATCCTGGGACTCCCCTGGTTAAGGACACACAACCCAACAATTGACTGGCGAAATGAAAATCTGCACTTTCAGAACTGTCCATATTGGTGCGAAAGGAACCGGCGAAACTGGCAGTATCAACAATCGCTCCGAAAAATCCTTCGCAGCTGCGGGACAGATGAAAAAATCAGTGCGGCCTCGGTTTCGCAGAAACTCGCAGAGGAGGCAGGGAAGGACCAACCAAAAAAATCGATAGAAGAAGCCATCCCCACCCACTACCTTAACCACCGACGGGTCTTCGAAGAAGAAGCATCACAAAACTTCCCCCTCCCCGCACCTGGGACCACAAGATTGAACTGAAACCAGGGGCACCCGACGGGATCACAACAAAAATCATTCCCCTATCGAGAAATGAGCAGGCGGAACTCGACAAGTTCTTAGACGAGCATCTGAAGCGAGGGACCATTAGGACATCCAGGTCGCCCTATGCCTCTCCCTTCTTCTTCGTCAAGAAAAAGGATGGGAAGCTTCGCTCTGTACAAGACTACCAAAAACTGAACGAACACACCATCAAGAACCGATATCCTCTCCCGCTTAGCTCGGATATTATAGAAAGCCTAAAAGACAAACGCATATTCACCAAAATGGATGTCCATTGGGGCTACAACAATATCCATATCAAAGAAGGAGACCAGGAGAAAGCAGCATTTCTAACAAACAGAGGACTGTTTGAACCGATGGTGATATTCTTCGGCCTGACCAACTCACCGGCAACATTTCAGACCATGATGAACGAGCTTTTCAAAGATCTAATCATGACGGGGGAAGTAATCATCTACATGGACGACATCCTGGTAGCAACCATTCACATGGAAAGGCATTGGGAGCTCGTAAACAAAATACTCAGTCGACTAGTGAGAAACGACCTCTTCCTCAAGCCCGAGAAATGCACTTTCGAGGCTGAAAAGGTGGACTATTTGAGGTTTATCATCTCCCATGACAAGATAGAGATGGACCCAATAAAAGTCGAAGGGCTTTCTAACTGGCCCATGCCTCGAAGGGTACAAGATGTTCGACCATTCTTAGGGTTTGGCAACTTTTACTGGCGCTTCATCAAGGGGTATGCCCACCTTGCGTAACCCATGCACGACCTCATGAAAAAGAACATCGCCTGGCACTGGGAAGAACCCCAGCAGAAAGCATTTGACGTGCTAAAAAATGTGTTCACATCCACGCCAGTACTGATCCAGCCTGACACTACAAAACCTTTCAGGGTCGACACAGATGCCTCGCTTACTGCCACAGGAGGAATTCTACTACAATGGGGGGAAGATGAGCAGTGGCACCCGTGCGCCTACCTGTCTAAAGGGTTTTCCCTGGTGGAACGAAACTACGATGTCTACGACAGAGAACTACTGGTGATCGTTCGAGCCTTCGAAGCATGGAGACACTTCCTAGAGGGCTCAGAACACACTATTCAAATCCACTCGGATCACAAAAACCTGACATTTTACAAAGACGCTCACAAACTAAACTGCCGACAGGCACGATGGGTGCTCTTCTTGACTTGGTTCGATTTTGAAATTCATCACATCAAAGGAACAAAATGTGTGCCAGACAGCCTGTTCAGACGACCGGACTTCGATGATGGAAGGTCGGACAATGAAGAATGTGTCCTCTTGGACTGCGCGCTATTCGTGAAAGTGCTCACGTTCGGAGAAGATTCTGTCAAAACCTCCCTGAAGGAGCGGATCAGAGGTTCGAAGGATATGGATAACGAGATTGCTCTTGCCTTAAAACTCATAAAGTCAGCTGGACCTAGGACAATATCAAAAGGAATAGAGGAATGGAACACGGAGGATGGCCTGATCCTATTCAGAGGGCGCATCTATGTCCCAAAGGACCAAGACCTCCATCGAGAAATTGTTTGGCAGCACCATGACCCACCTGCCATGGGCCATCCAGGAGAGTGGAAGACAGTGGAGAGAGTGCAGAGGGACTTTTGGTGGCCAGGCATGACGGTATTCATTAAAGAATACATCAAAGGATGTGCAATCTGCCAAGCATCAAAAAACCAGCCTAACCGAGCGAAGATACCAGTAGTCCCCATACTGGCCGACATCCATGCACTCCCATTTCAAGTGGTCTCGACCGACTTCATCATGGACCTACCACTGTCAAAAGGCTTTGACTCGATATTAGTCTTCATAGACCACGATGTATCAAAAGATGTGTGGTGTTTGCCCCATGCCATAAAAACATCACAGCGGTACAAACAGCAGACCTCTATAGGGATCAGATATGGAGATATTATGGCCTGCCAAGCAAAATCATCTCAGACAGAGGATCACAGTACACCGTGAAAGTTACAAGGGAACTTTGCAAGAAGCTAGGAATAAAACAAGTGATGTCGACGGCCTATCACCCTCAAACCGATGGACAGACAGAGTGAACCAACTAGTCACTGGAACAGTTCCTACGGATCTTCTGCAACTTTCAAAGAGATGACTGGGCAGACCTACTGCCAGCTGCAGAGTTTGCCCATAACTCCACCGTCCATTCATCGACCAAGAAGGCACCATTCGATCTAATCATGAGATATATCCCACGGTCATTACCGAAGGTACTGGAAGACTCCACCCTTCCTGCAATCTCTCAAAGGCTAAAATGCCTAGAAGATATCAGAAAGGACACGATCGCTTCCCATCAGCTAGCGGCTCAGGTGATGGCATGAAAGGGGCCAAAAATGAGCAAGAAGTATCAGAAGGTGGATGAAGTGTGGCTAGAAGCAAAGAACCTCACCACTACACACCCCTCGGTGAAACTCGTGCCTTGGAGATATGGCCCCTTCACGGTCCTCGATACCCTATTCTTTGTAAATGTTCGACTAAAACTGTTGAATGGGTGGAACATTCACCCAGTATTTTACATATCCCTGATCATGCCATACATAGAGTCAGTTGCACATGGCCTAAACTTCGAAAGACCCAACCCTCCTGACCTCATTGACAATGAGGAAGCATATGAGGTCGAATCACTATTAGATTCCCGCATGTTCCATGGGAACCTCCAATATCTGATCCAATGGAAGGGTTATTCACCCGCAGATGATGAGTGGATGTTCTGAGAAGACCTTGAAGAAGACATGGCAGATGCACAAGACATCTTCGAAGAATTCCACAAAAACCACCCACATGCGATAAGCTCCACATCACCTCCGGCGTTATCATTCAATCGTCGAGGACGATGAAGACTATAAAGAAAGGGGCAAATTCCCTCTCTTTCCACAGTTTCTGCAGTCGAATGATAAATTTTCTTTTACACCTTGCAATTCTTTAGCTAGTACTAGCAATATCAACCTTAGCCCTCTTAATATGTCGTCCATCCTCAGCGCCCTCACCCCCACCTCCTCTCCCATTTCCTCCCCCACCATTAGCCCACAGGCAACACCCTCGCCCATATAGAATGAGACCCTGGAAGAACAGGAATACCTCGATGAGGCAACCCTCACAGAACTAAGAATGCACAGTGACATAGAATATGCACCGCCTCTCTCTCCCATAACTCACAATGATGATGATATCTGGGATGAGTTACAACAATGAGCCATGCAGGACGAGGCCCTCGAAGAAGCAGCAGCTAAAGCCCTCGAAATCTTCGAGGCAATAACAGAAGAAGGCCACAGGCAGGCCATGCAGGAAGCAGCAGCAGAGGCAGACTGGGACGAAGCAGCCTGGCAGATGATCTTAAAAGGACTAGCAGAGGCGCAGTGGGAGGCAAGCCAGCAAGAGGTGGTGAGGAGGGCCCTTGTGGCCCTAGCAGCTGCAGAAGAAGCAAGGAGATCTGCACTAGCTCTATAGGAAGAGCTAGCTATGAGACAGGTAAATATGAGGGAGGCTCTTGCCAGTGTGAAAAGACTCTAATTTTTCACAGGGGCAACAATGTCCCGCTCCCCCTCTCCCCGCATCTCGTTCTTCACCAGCACCCCCCCATGAAGACGCATCCACCAATACGTCCCCCATACCTCAAAGCCCCACCTCCTTCACCACTTACATGCACCTACCTCGTCTCATGACACCGTCTCCTGACCAGACCTATGCCACACCCTCCTTCATCGAAAGGTTCGACTTACCCATAGTTGTCATGAAAATAGAACTGACACCTGAGGGAGTCATTCACTATGGCCACCCCACCACGGCTCTTCTAGTACACCCTCCTCCCCTTCTCACTGACAACACCATTATGGCTGAGAAGGACTTCCACGATGCTATCATGTCCTTGGAGCAATACGCATAGATTGAAGGAGCTCTGTGCCAGATAGGTGAACCAGGGTTGACCGCAGATGTCTGCCCATATCATGCACTGACCCTCGAGATCAAGGAAGACTGCCGCGCTATTGAACAACATGAACAACACCAATTCCACCTGACTATCGACAGGTGGGATGTCTCTGCACGACTCCAGGCCACGAACGCAAATGCCAGGATAGAACCCCTGGTTGCCAACTCCTCCCTTGTGGGCATGGTTCCCCCTCACCTCCTGGAGCAGGCCAAATAGGCAGATGCAGCAGAAGCAGCATGAATTAGGGGTGGGGGACATCAGAGGTATGCTAAACCTCAAATCACGAAGATACCCGATGGTCAGATACAGATGGCAAAGAGGGGAGCAGGAAAACCTCATGGTGGACCAGTCAGAAGGTGCTACCTCTGCAACTCAGTCAATCACTTCACTAGGGCTTGCCCAAAGCNTCTCCTCGACAAGNNCAANGCACCNATNGACCCCNCTCANNGNCNGAGGGACCACTATGATGACCGAGGAGGNACAGANGGCCTCGCCTACGATCAGGACTGGTCAGTAGATCCCGATGACTATGGACATAGAAATGATTAGAGGTCCTGTTGAGGGCAACAGGAGGATAGCGGGGGGGCAGTTGTTATGAACCGCATTAGCACATTTGTTTTCTCTCTCGATTGGACGCACACTTACCTACACTTCTAACGAGGCGGCCCGATCAGCCGCGATCCCTTTACCTACCCGATCCTTCCTATCACTCGCGCCCTTGTACTAAATATAGCGATGATCCGTGCGCCGCAGTAGGCGCTATTTATACTTCCGCAGTAGCTTTGTTCACCTCTAGCTTGATATACTTGGTCTTGTGCTCTGTATTAGCGCAGACTCGTATGTAATAGAACACAGGGTATCAGCCCCTGCTTCTGACACCATCTCAGCTCGACCTTAGCCCCAATCTAAGCATCAGAATGAACCCTCCCGAACTGAACCACCACTANNANGNAC
>SGPL01000386.1:0-10800 GCA_004802705.1 Bondarzewia mesenterica | reverse complement strand
ANCTNNANNNCTNNNNCCAGNCACCAGAACNNGCTCGACGACTACGTCNAGCCACCAGANCCAGGGCATCTTGACAACTATATCAAGCTCCCACAACCGAACTCGAACCAGAANCCAGACTAGAGACTATAGACATATCCAGTTGCGCTTGAGGGTTCTTTTTTGACCCAAGCAACAAAGAGCCCAAGGTAGCCAATCTTCGGAGAAGCACCAAGGGGCACCGGAGTGACGGCAGATAGCAGCGTCATCGGTGTAGATATCAGCAAGTGTCTCAGTCTCCAGGAGATCAATTCACCATTTCATCCACAAGCCGCCTACCACCAGGGGTCGAGATCCCCTCGGGCAGAAGATACAGTGCATCGCTAAAGACATACCTCGCAAGGACACACCCAGACACCCACAAAGACGAGGAGAAACCCATCTACCCCATCTACTATGACAACCAGCGTCACTCCTAGATCTTTCGCAAAACAGGGGAACTATTACCTACTGAAATACAGGGAGGAACGCCATCATCGTCATCAGCACTCCGTGCAGAAAACAGAAGGAATATACCACCTGGACCNTCCCGATCCANTAGCCNGCCCATCTTGTCNCCNCAAACAAGCATTCACNAAGAANTGCACGACAATCCACAAGTCGTTAACCCCGNCCCACCACCAGAACCAGGTCAAGGACCACCTNCACCCGCACCACCACCCCCTCCTGCCAACACGAANCCACANCCNANTCAACCACANATCCCCAACCCATTACNACNGNACCCACCTCCACCTCCACCTCCCCCACTGACGCAAGGAATGGCAACTACACCATCAGCCAACAAATCAGGACCAAAGGTCAAGACNCCCTCNCCNTTCAANGGACANAGGGAAAGCTCCAGACTCTTTATCCTAGAATGCAAGGTCTACTTTAGGGCNAAACCAAAGGAGTTTATGGACGATGCNGGAGNTCTGGANGAGCAGAGGAAGGTCCTNTTTCGCCNTGTCCTACCTAGAAGGAGGAACAGCCGAAACCTGNAAANGATTGCGGATAGAGGANTACGAAAAGAAAGACAACTANGGNACCTGGAAGAAGTTTGAGGACAGCTTCGTCGCCCAATTTGCNGANGCCAATGTCGCAGCGAATGCTAGGACAAAGCTGTCTCAAATCAGACAGGGNANACGTACAGCAGACGANTTCATCGCTGAATTTGCAAACCTNGTATCAGAGTCNGAAATAACGGAGAGCCCGGCGCTCATCGAGTACTTCATGGANGCATTGAACCCAGCAATCGTAAANGAGGTCTACCGGAAGAACCCAATACCGACCAAGATTGAGGANTGGTACAAGGATGCGGCCACCGCTGACAACCANTGGCGCAANTTACAGTCATTCCTCNGNAGACACCACNCCTCTCAAAAAGATAAAGGNAGCTGGGTACCTAGGGGAAGCAAGGCNCGNGACCCGGANGCTATGGATGTAGACAGNGGGAAGGAGNNGANAGAGTGGAAAGGGAAGGCAAGGGTACGGGCCACCAACACTCTGTCGGACAAAGACAAAAAGCAGTACATGGACGAAGGCCGCTGCTTTAGNTGCGGNAAAGCTGGACATCGGGCCAGGGACTGCCCAGACCGNGATGTCCGCACTAAGGCAGCAAAAGAAGAAGGAGGAAGCAAGAAGATGACCGTAGAGGAGCTCAAGAAAGTCATCAGAAAGCTCTCGACAGAGGAAAGGGAAGCACTCGCTGAGTCCAGCGAGGAAGACGACGAGAAACAAGAGGATTTTTGATGAGTCCAAAGTTCCAGGCGTGGCTTTGGACGAAAGGCTGCTACGATAATTCCATATTTGTAAAATCCACCAAAGGAGAGCAATTGGAGATTACATCTTGGATATCACAAAGCGGCATCGAAAGCGTCAAAACAAAAGCAATGATAGACAGCGGAGCAACCGGGAGATTCATTCATTGGAAAGCGGTACAGAAGTACAAGCTTAGAACAACCAAACTCAGGAATGAAATCAAAATCCGAAATGTCGATAACACAGAAAATGTCCTGGGACGAATTAAGGAATTCGTCTACCTCCGGCTACGAATCAATAACCATGTCGAAATGATGAGGCTATATGTGTCAGATATAGGGGACGACGAGATAATCCTGGGACTCCCTTGGCTAAGGACACANAACCCAACAATCGACTGGCGAAATGAAACTCTGCACTTTCAGAACTGCCCATACTGGTGCGAAAGGAACCGGCGAAACTGGCAGTATCAACAGTCACTCCGAAAAATCCTTCGCAGCTGTGGGACAGATGAAAGNATCAGTGCGGCCTCAGTTTCGCAGAAACTCGCAGAGGAGGCAGGGAAGGACCAACCAAAAAAAGTCGATAGAAGAATCCATCCCCATCCACTACCTTAACCACCGACGGGTCTTCGAAGAAGAAGCATCACAAAACTTTCCCCCTCCCCGCACCTGGGACCATAAGATTGAGCTGAAACCAGGGAGCACCCGACGGGATCACAACAAAAATCATNCCCCTATCGAGAAATGAGCAGGCGGAACTCGACAAGTTCTTAGACGAGCATCTGAAGCGAGGNACCATTAGGACATCCAAGTCGCCCTATGCCTCTCCCTTCTTCTTCGTCAAGAAAAAGGATGGGAAGCTTCGCCCTGTACAAGACTACCGGAAACTGAACGAACACACCATCAAGAACCGATATCCTCTCCCGCTTAGCTCGGATATTATAGAAAGCCTAAAAGACAAACGCATATTCACCAAAATGGATGTCCNTTGGGGCTACAACAATATCCGTATCAAAGAAGGAGACCAGGAGAAAGCAGCATTCCTCACGAACAGAGGACTGTTTGAACCAATGGTGATGTTCTTTGGCCTGACCAACTCGCCGGCAACATTTCAGACCATGATGAACGAGCTTTTTAAAGATCTGATCATGACGGGGGAAGTAATCATCTACATGGACGACATCCTGGTAGCAACCATCCACATGGAAAGGCACCGGGAGCTCGTGAACGAAATACTCAGTCGACTAGCGGGAAACGACCTTTTCCTCAAACCGGAGAAATGCACCTTCGAGGCTGAAAAGGTCGACTACTTGGGCTTTATCATCTCCCATGACAAGATAGAGATGGACCCGATAAAAATCGAAGGGCTTTCTAACTGGCCCACGCCCCGGAGGGTACGAGATGTCCGATCATTCCTAGGGTTTGGCAACTTTTACCGGCGCTTCATCAAGGGGTACGCCCACCTCGCACAACCCATGCACGACCTCACGAAAAAAGGATGTCAAGTGGCACTGGGGAGAACCCCAGCAGAAAGCGTTTGACGTGCTGAAAGACGCGTTCACATCCACGCCAGTGTTGATCCAGCCTGACACTACAAAACCTTTCAGGGTCGACACGGACGCTTCGCTTACTGCCACGGGGGGAATCCTACTACAACAAGGAGAAGATGGGCAGTGGCACCCATGTGCCTACTTGTCTAAAGGGTTTTCTCCGGCAGAACGAAACTATGATGTCTACGACAGGGAACTACTGGCAATCATCTGAGCCTTCGAAGCATGGAGACACTTCCTAGAGGGTTCAGAACACACTATTGAAATCCACTCGGACCACAAAAACCTGACATTTTACAAGGACGCTCGCAAACTAAACCGCCGACAGGCGCGGTGGGCGCTCTTTTTGACCCACTTCGACTTCAAAATCCATCACGTCAAAGGAATAAAATGTGTCCCAGACAGCCTGTCCAGGCGACCGGACTTCGATGATGGAAGGGCGGACAACGAGGAACGCGTCCTCTTAGACCGCGCGCTATTCGTGAAAGCACTCGCGTCTGGCGAAGATTCTGTCGAAACCTCCCTAAAGGAGCNGATCAAAGGCTCGAAGGACATGGATGATGAGATTGTTCTTGCCCTGGAACTCATAAAGTCGGCTGGACCTAGNACAATGTCGAAAGGGATGGAAGAATGGAACACGGAGGACGGCTTGATCCTATTCAGGGGGCGCATCTATGTCCCAAAGGACCAAGACCTCCATCGAGAAATTGTTCNGCAGCACCATGATCCACCCGCCGNGGGCCACCCAGGAGAATGGAAGACAGTGGAGAGGGTTCAGAGGGACTTTTGGTGGCCAGGCATGACGACATTCATCAAAGAATATGTCAAAGGATGTGCAGTTTGCCAAGCATCAAAGAATCAACCTAACCGAGCGAAAGTACCGNTAGTCCCCATATTGGCCGACGTCCATGCNCTCCCATTTCAAGTGGTCTCAACCGACTTCATCACGGACCTACCACTGTCAAAAGGCTTTGATTCGATATCAGTCTTCGTAGACCACGACGTATCGAAGGGTGTGGTGTTTGCCCCGTGCCATAAAAACATCACGGCAGTACAAACAGCAGACCTCTATAGGAACCAAGTATGGAGACACTATGGTCTGCCAAGCAAAATTATCTCGGACAGGGGACCACAGTATGCCGCGAAAGTTACAAGGGAACTCTGCAAGAAGTTAGGAATAAAGCAAGCGATGTCCACGGCCTATCATCCCCAGACCGATGGACAGACNGAGCGAACCAACCAGTCACTAGAACAGTTCCTACGGATCTTCTGCAACTTCCAAGGAGATGACTGGGCAGACCTACTACCGGCTGCAGAGTTCGCCCACAACTCCACTGTTCATTCNTCGACCAAGAAGGCACCATTCGACTTGATCATGGGATACATCCCANGGTCATTACCNGAGATATTGGAAGACTCCACCCTTCCCGCAATCTCTCAAAGGCTGAAANGCCTAGAAGATATTCGGAAGGACANGATCGCTTNCCATCAGTTAGCAGCTCAGGTGATGGCACGAAAAGGACCAAAAACAGGCAAGAAGTACCAAAAGGGGGACAAAGTGTGGCTAGAAGCAAAGAACCTCGCTACCACACACCCCTCGGCAAAACTCGCACCTCGGAGATATGGTCCNTTCACAGTCCTCGATACCCCATCCCCCGTGAACGTCNNGCTGAAACTACCAAATGGGTGGAACATTCACCCNGTATTTCACATATNCCTGATCACGCCATACATAGAGACGACTGCGCATGGCCCGAACTTCGAAAGACCCAACCCTCCTGACCTCATTGACAATNAAGAAGCATANGAGGTCGAATCGCTATTGGATTCCCGCATGTTCCATGGAAACCTCCAGTACCTCGTCCGATGGAAGGGTTACTCACCCGCGGATGATGAATGGATGTTCNGAGAAGACCTTGAAGAAGACATGGNNGATGCGCAAGACACCTTCGAAGAATTCCACAGAAGNCACCCGCACGCAATAAGCCCCACATCACCTCCGGCNTTATCATCCAATCATCGAGGACGATGAAGACTATAAAGAGGGGGGCAAATTCCCTCCCTTTCCACAGGTTCNGCAGTTCCATGATAAATTTTCTCCTACACCTTGCAATTCTCCAGCTAGCATTAGCAATATCGACCCTAGCCCTCCTAACATGTCGTCTATCCTCAGCGCCCTCACCCCCACCTCCTCCCCCATCTCCTCTCCCACCATCAGCCCACGGGCAACACCCTNGCCCATACAGAATGAAACCCCNGAAGAACAAGAATACCTNGACGAGGCGACCCTCGCAGAACTNAGGATGCACGGTGACATAGAATANGCACNGCCCCTCTCTCCCATAACCCACAATGANGATGACATTCNGGATGAGTTACAACAGNGAGCCGCGCAGGACGAGGCCCTCGAAGAAGCAGCAATGGAAGCCCTCGAAATCTTNGAGGCAATAANAGAAGAAGGCCGCAGGCAGGCCGAGCAGGAAGCAGCAGCAGAGGCGGACCNGGANGAAGCAGCCCNGCAGGTGATCTTGGAAGGACTAGCAGAGGCGCATTGGGAGGCAGGTCACCAGGAGGTGGCAAGGAGAGCCCTTGCGGCCCTAGCGGCTGCAGAAGAAGCAAGGAGGTCCGCACTAGCTCTACAGGAAGAGCTAGCCACGGGACAGGTAAATATGAGGGAGGCCCTCGCCAGTGTAGAGAGGCTCCAGTTCCTCACAGGGGCAACAACGTCCCGCTCCCCCTCTCCCCGCATCTCATTCCTCACCGGCACCCCCCCNCCATGAAGACGCATCCACCAATATGTCCCCCATACCCCAAAGCCCCACCTCCTCCACCACCTACACGCGCCTACCCCGTCTCGCGACGCCATCCCCCGACCAGACCCATGACACACCCTCTTTCATCGAAAGATTCGACCTACCCATGGTCATCACGAAAACAGAACTGACGCCTGAGGGAGTCATCCACTATGGCCACCCCGCCACGGCTCTTCCAGTACACCCCCCTCCCCTTCTCACTGACAACACTATTACGGCTGAGAAGGACTTCCACGATGCCATTATGTCCTTGGAGCAATACGCGCGAATTGAAGGGGCTCTGCATCGGATAGGTGAACCAGGGCTGACTGCGGACATCCGCCGATACCGTGCGCTGACCCTCGAGATCGAGGAAGACTGCCGCGCTATCGAACGGCATGAACAGCACCGGTCCCGCCTGACTATTGACAGATGGGACGTCTCTGCACGACTTCGGGCTGCGGACGCAAATGCCAGGATAGAACCCCTGGTCGCCAACTCCCCCCTTGCGGGCATGGTTCCCCCTCGCCTCCTGGAGCAGGCCAGACAGGCGGACNTGGAGNAAGNGGCGCNGGATTAGAGGCGGGGGACATCGGAGGTATGCTAAACCTCAAATCACGAAGGTACCCGATGGTCGGATACAGATGGCAAAGAGGGGAGCAGGGAAGCCTCNNGGNGGACCAGTNANNAGGTGNTACCTCTGCAACTCNGTCAATCACTTCGCTAGGGCCTGCCCAAAGCATCTCCTCGACAAAGGCAAAGCACCCATCGACCCCCCTCGTGGCCCGAGGGACCACTATGATGACCGAGGAGGAACGGACGGCCCCGCCTACGATCAGGACTGGTCGGTAGACCCCGACGACTATGGGCCTAAAACCGACTAGAGGTCCTGTTGAGGGCAACAGGAGGATAGCGGGGGGGCAGTTGTCATGAACCGTACTTAGTACACTTGTTTTCTTTATCTGATTGGACGCATACTTACCTACACTTCTAACGAGGCGGCCCGATCAGCCGCGATCCCTCTACCTACCCGATCTTTCCTATCACTCGCGCCCTTGTAGTATATAGTGATGGTCCGTGCGCCGCAGTAGGCACTATTTATACTTCCGCAGTAGCGTCGCTTATCCCCAGCTTGATATACTTGGTCTCACGCTCTGTATTAGCGCAGACTTGTGTGTAATAGAACACAGGGTACCAGCCCCTGCTTCTGGCACCATCACAGCTCGACCTTAGTCCAAAATCTAAGCGTCAGAACGAACCCTCCTGAACTAAACCACCATTACCAGGCACCAGAACTAGCTCGACAACTACGTCGAGCCACCAGAGCCAGGGCACCTTGACAGAAATAGTCCTTCATCTCGGTCACGGCGGTGAACCATGCCCATGGTATGATCCCCAGACTGCCCGGGCCGGCGACTGGCCTAAAGTTGTTCATCCTGAAGATGAAGAATGGGAGACCATTGATGATAGCAAGTTTTCGGTGCTTGACGATGGCCGGGAGGCTCCACCAAGCCATGATAACAATGGCAATCCCATGATGACCATTGTCGATCATTCTGGCGTGCACCAGCTGTGCGCTCGCCGATGCCGATGCGTGAACTCCAATCCTGTTGACATTCAACTGTTCGACCTTGGCCTTTACCCAGCTAGCTTCAAAGACCCCAGGATGGCCTTCATGTTTCAGGTGTTGGACGACTTCTTGGTAGACAACCTAGAATGCAAGACCACTGCCCTCAACTTCTATAGCAAGCTCCGATGAGTGACGACTAGTGTGTTCCCCGACTCCGTCCCGGTGAGCTCTGGCCGACACTCAGTAATTAATTTTGGTAGCTGATGTCCACCTGAATTGGCCTCAGAACCGCTATCGAGAACTACTCTGGGTGTCTCGCCAGTGGCGACACCTCAAGTTCACCAAATGGCACGGGTTCGGCCATCGGGCCGACGGTGTCACTGGTGATGGTAAACTTGCCCTCTTCTGCCCGGCCTGTCCCTAGCCCGGCGTCAACATCCCCAAAAACTGGAGAGAGGACGAGGACAAGTGGAAGTACATGAGGAGCTTCGTGATGGACGGCAATTTCTCTGCTGAGCACATGAAGATGAGGAACCCATGGGATGATGTGGTGCTCACCGACAGTGTCGGCTACATGGTTGCCGAGGGCAATTATAAGGACCACCTGACAGAGGCAATAGAATCAAAAGATGTAGGTCACCATTTACAAATCATGCTCTCCATTCCTCACCCCATCAAAGAGATCCACCTGCAGCAATCATCGGGCTGTCAACCAGGCAAATGCTAATCGGCATAATCTAGAGGCCACCGAGATCGGGGCCACAGCCTGTGCCCGACATGGTTGTTTTTGTCCCCAGGCCATTGTAGACTTTCAGAAGGGTGAGAGGTAAGCTGAATACTATGCCAAATCCATGCCGATGCCAGTGCTGATGCTGATGCCGATGCCTGATATCTCCTTTCTTCAGACAGATGAATATGGATTATTCCCTGAGTGGGGCACTCAAGACCGTCGGTGATCTACCTCAGGTTCTCATTCTCTACGATGTGATGTATCAGTATGGCGTTCACCTTCTCCGTCGCTTCACCGACAGTCCCCATCTCGCTATGCTGGCCGGCTTGGAGATTATCAAAGGCATCGGCGTGTGGCACATTCACGGCCATCAGGAGCAATGCTTTTGCCGGTTTTACCCCGGATTCATACAGGGGGCTGCTCAGGTTGATGGGGAGATTTTGGAGACCTTGTGGGCCCCCCTCAACCAGATCTCCGGAAGCACCCGAACTATGGCGACCTCTCACCGGCAGGAAACTTTGGATGCCCACATGGCCGACTCTAATTGGAAGAAGTGGATCAGGATGGGTGGGTCCACAGCCATGTTCTGATCCTCTTGCCTTACAATCTGTGTTCAGTGCTAGCAATATGCAAGAGATACATCAAGGCGAAGGATGCCTTAGAGGCCAGTCAGGAGGCCTTCCAAGCCCTCGATGCCACGATCGATCACCGGTTAGTACAGGAATGGGCCGGAGACGCAGAGAATGCCGTCGCCGGCCGACAAAATCATCCCGAGCTTCTGGACATTTATGATGTCTGAAAGGAGAGAAGTGAGTCATTCTCTCATACTGACTTTCATACCTGAACTGAGATTGGCCTTCAAGTGCCCGGCCGAGCGGCATATCAATTGAAGCTCACCAAAAATGAGGGCCAGGCCAGTGGGCAGGTTCCAAGGGGATCGACTGCATGGCTTTCGACCGGGATTAAGATACAAGAGGCACAGTGAGTGGGAATATTACTTCTTGAAAATACATTCAACAAATACAGTCAAGGTTATCTCTGTTGGCCCGCATCAGCCATCTATCCAGGAATGCATCGGCGGAAGCTCTCGCCGAGCTCATTGAATCTCGGCGTCGGCTTGAGAATTGCATTACCGCCTTTCAAAGGGAGGCTGAAAAGTATGTCGGATTCGCCGAACCCAGTGCCGAGTGGGAAGATATCCCATCCGATGTCATCCCCGACCCTGAACCAAATGAAGATGAGCCCATCCCAGTGGAAGTGGTGGAAGAGTATGCCGAAGACATCCCCGATGCCGTCCCCACCAAAAAGATGGCCATTGTCCTCTCCTCTATCCTCAGGATCATGAAGTGCAGGGAGTTGGGTCTGGAGGAGCTGGCCAAGCAGGAACTGGAGCTGCAAAAAGGTCAGGCCAATGACGCCCTCCATCACATGCGGATCACCATCGGCCACAAGTCATTTCTGTTCCGCAGCTCGGTGAGACAGGCTAACAGCTAGAAGAAGAAGACCTGGGCATGGAATGAGGTGACCGTCCTCGAAGGCAATGTCCGTGAACATTCAAAGATCTACATGGCATATTGGCGAGCCATGCTATGCCTTGGGGCCAATGTGGATGTGCTCGGTGTGTACAAGGAGTTGACGAAAGAACACCTAAATGCAAGCACGGCGATCATGGAGCCGAGTCTGCTGGGGACCCAAAAGAAAGGGCTTTCGTGGATTTGGAACATGGATATCACCCGAGACGCCGAAGGCAATGGATGGATGGAAGAATGTGAGTGATTTGCACACACTTTCGCCGATGCCGATAATGAACCGGTCGGCAATCGCTTGCCGATGCCGTAGTTTACAGAGTTCACTGGCTCCGGGCAAAGGCCCTGAGGGATCGATGGCAGGAACAAACCACTTTGTTGGAGGCCGAGATGGAATGGATGGTGAGATGCTTCCGGCATAAGAGAGATGCTTGGGGGTCTCACATGGAGAGGACGGATGTCGGGGAGAAGCCAGGACACCATGCATATGCTGCTCGGCAAAAGGGGATGTGGGATAGGTTTGCCATGCAAGCATTGGGGGAGTTTGAGAAGGCAAAAAACTACATGGTTTAATAACACAAATCAATTATATTGTTGGGCATGAGAACATGATAATTCTGTAATGAAAAGGCAAGGAATGCTCGGCAGAGCCGTCAGACAGGGAGAACGGTGAGTCGGCAAGTGATGCTCGGCCAAATATCAGACTCGGCGAGTGAGGAGTGGGCAAGGCTGAGGTACCTTCTCTGAGTGCTCGGTGAACCATCAGAGATGGGGAAAGGGAAGGGGCCAAGGACACTCGGCCGAACTGTCAGAGACGGTGAATGGTGAGCGGGCAAAGGACGCTCAGCTGA